>NW_019091582.1:0-10469 GCF_001949145.1 Acanthaster planci | reverse complement strand
TCGCAATTATATCACTCAATGTCTCACATTGGGCATTTTACAAAAGTTAAATAAAAAATACAGAAAGAAGTTCTTACTGGTTTTGGCCCTTGTTGTTGCTTGTAGTCACTGTCGCCGGCCCAAAGTTCAGCACTGTAGTTGGAAACTACTACATATACAAGATGGCCTCTCTCTATAAAGGCTTAACAATTTTGAATCTTGACTTCAAAATAACCAGTGGAGCCAAACTGCTCCAAATGGCATGGAATTAGCCAAATGCAAGAGAGCTCTTGAACCCATGGCAACGTTACTATCACTAGAATAGCATAACAAGTGGCCCTGGATAAGTTGTTGTTGCTTTGTTTTAATGGCGCTTTCAGCAACTCAGGCTATTTGCGCCAATAACTGTACGTTTATTCATACACTTTATTAATTAGCATCACATTACGGAGTTTGGAAGAAGGTCCAGTTTTAGAGGCAGGAGGAAACTGGAGTACCCAGCGAAAACCTACGAGAGCGAGTATGGACTGGAAAGCAAATGCACTTAAAGCCTGGGCCAAGCTGGGACTCGAACCCAGGCCTCATTGGTGCAAAGCGAGGAAAGAACTGCCACGCTAACCCGTCCACCAGGCCCTGGATAAAAGATGGTGCACTCCTTTTATATACCACTGCATCCACCACTTGCACACACACCCAGCACAAGCATTCATTCAAACAAAAGACCTCCTTGGCTTAAGAAATAACTTACCTTTGTTCCCCTCTGGTACAACTCAAACCCACGAAACCAAAAGCCCAAAATGCTAATTACATGTAAAGGAAGTTAAGCAGAATGAAAAGAATTAGCCCTCTAACTTCAGTTGGTATTCAAAACTGGGGATAAAAACATTTGCACATAAATACAAGACCTAAGTTGGCTGAGCTCTGACACCATCTACCAAATATTGCTAAATGAGATCAACCACATCCAGGAAAACTTGTGTTCTCCATGCATTTCACAAAACCACAGAAAAGTACGGTCCACTGTGCTCATCCTACCCAAACAATTGTCACATTTGCAAATATCCTGTGCACCTTATCTTATTCACTAAAACATGATCAACTGTTGTGCGCCCTATAGTACCACAATGCATTGCTACCATGTTTGTTCCTCCTTTTTTTCATGCTATTGATAATGGATGTGTCTTTTGGGTTTTTTTATTAAAGTTTTTAGAGTTTCCATTTTTGCTCCACCTTCCCATGGTAACCTGAATCACTGTGACATAGAATAATAAACTGTAGTTTTTGGATATATAAATATTATCTCTAAATATGCTATTTGTGGTATTATCTATGTCTTTGTATGTGCATGCTCATAGGTTGCTGTCGTTGATTCTACACAGCTCGTATCACCTATCTGTATTATACAGGGAGCCTTTTAAAAAGGAAATAGAGACCAATCTGGTTCTCGAATGTGACTGGTTATTTTTGTAACTGGTAAATATAATCGGTTTCATTGTATGATGTCCTTTTTCAAATGACACAAAGAAATTTACATTTCTGTCACACACGACTGAACACTAAATGAATTAATGGACCATGTCACAAATGGCTTTGCACCAGATGCATCACAGGTTTGCACAGTGTGAAGCATTTATTTGAAAAAACAAAAAGCAGTAAGTACATCACGAAAATCGTAATTTAAAACCAAGCACGGGAAGAGGCTTACTCTTGCCGCAGCCTAACACCAGGATCCTCAATTCAACATGCCCCTTATTTTTTCAAGGTAAACTTCTACCCTTGTTCTCATCGCTCTAACTGTATCCCTGATGCCGTCTCTCTGTCCTCTTAAGCCTCATCAATGATTTTTGCCTGCAGGTCATCGATGTTTCTTGGCAGAGACTGAAATCTTTGTCCTTAAGATATCCCCTCAAAAAGAAGTCACAATGTGTGAGGCCCGGGGGCTCGACTTCATGGTTCAAGGCAGTTATGTCTCAGGCAGGTCCTAACAAAAATCCGTCAATGAGCAGGAGCTCCATCTTGAGCCCACCATAAGCACCAGAACACCCCACCCTGTTGCTGCTGGAAGTGTTCCTGCAACTGTAGAACCTTTGGTTGTCAATCATTTCAAGGTATCATTGGAGATTGCCATGAAAAAAAAGGTCCAATGAGTGTGCCATTTCCACTGAGGCCAGTTCGCAGAGAAATCTTCTCCCAGCTCATGTTGATATAATTGAAGAGAGGTGCATATTCGCGAATATTTTGGTTAATGACTTCGCCATTCATAACTAACGCACTTGCATCCCCGACTACAAGGTGCTCTAAGAATCTGGGATTTTGATCAAGAAACCATTGGCAAAATCTTAGTTGTCTTGGTAGAGTTCATGACATCTTTGCATTCTGTATGGGCAACATTTGATGTAAAATTGCACAATGTTGTTGAATGATGAAGCTTAGATTGGTAATCCGTTCCTCCTGCTAGACACGTGAGGGTCTCTTTGCAGTAATTTATGGACTGGCCTGATGTTCCCCTTCAATCATGCTGTTCTTTGTCGACCAGAGGCACCTTTATTGAGGTTCAAACTTGTTCCCTCCCTTCAGTACTTCCTTATGTCCTTCCAAACTGGTGGACTTTCATGGGTACAGCACGCTCTGGAAATTATTCTGTAAATTCATCAGCGACATACCGAAGGTTACCAGTTCTCATCCACTCGGTAACAATGAAACCACGCTGCTCCGTAATATAAGTTGCATCTTTGCAAGGTTCTACATGTAGGTGATCTGAGCAAGACTGGTTTGACACTTTTCTCGCTGTAAAATGGGAATTATGCATTGTGGAGATTCCAGCAAACATTACATAATGACAAAAAGACATCTTTTGACAGTATAAATTCAACACCAAAACAGCTATTTGGTGCAAAGGCATTTCTGACTTGGTCCATCAAACCACTTTGTTCTCAGTCATCTGTGACAGAAATTTTAATTTCTTGGTGTCATATGAAATAGGATGTCATAATGAAACAGATAATGGTTACCATTTACCAAAATAATTAGTCACATTCAAGAATGTGACTAATTATGTGACAAATTACCTCAGTTTCCTTTACAAAACACCTTGTATTGGGTCACCCGGGCAACCCGGGACAGTGGAGGGTAAACGCATTTAGCAATCAGCCCTTCCAAGACCGATAGGGGTCGGTCAACAGTAAGACCGAGGTGTTGAAGTCCAAGCCAATTCCTGTGATTTTGGCTACTGTGCAAACGGTCCACTCTGACTAGGCTCTTTTCTGGTCAGAACCGGTGTTGGCCAACAATCATGCACAGGGGACTTCCCTATTGCTGCTGCTTGGACAACAAGGTCTATTTAGGCGGTCTGCATTCAAACAGGCTGGGCAGAGGGAGTGAATGCCTGGCGATTGACAAGAAAAAAGTAACCTAACACATCCAACCACTCTATCTCTTGCATGGCTAATCGAGGCACACGCACCGGCCCCAACAGCTAACTCCATGCATCAGCCCACCTTTGCCCAAGACATCTTCACTAGGAGCACCTAAGCATGAAACAGAGAAGAGCAGCTACCTCGGGCCGACTCCCTGTCTTTTTCTGGGAATGTACCAGCGAATGCGCCATTGGATCCAGACCACATCCCTACCGTAGCCTGTCGAGACGTAGGATTTCTGACCCAGCTGACATCGCCTTGGTCCTCTCCTCCCTGTGTACAATACACAGCCAACCTTCCGGGCCAGAGAGAGTGGAGGCCTGGCAGCTGTCAAGGAAGGGAAGGAAGCCTTATCATGTACCATTCTACCATTGGTAACGGTACACTGAGGCTTGTAAGGAGACGAGTCCACGCCTCACCTGCTAACCTAAGCGGCGGCTACACGCCCATGCCCTCTGATGTCCAAATCCTCTTCAGTGTTGGCACTCAGGCATGGATAAGACAAAAGCACTTTTTGGACTAACTCCTTTTGTTGCTACTATGGCAAATGCACCATTGGAATATGGATCCAATATGGCGTGTCCATTCTACCTCACAGTTGCCTCCATTCAGATCATGTGAGACTGTATTTTCTGGTGAGGAAACATACCACGCATCAAAGTATTATGTAAAACGAAGGAAGTGATTACGACTCCTTCCATATAAGAGCCCTCCCCGCACCATCTCTTCGGTGTATTTCTGGTGCACACCATGTTTGTTACACTTCGTTCCCGGTGTGCGTCGGAGGACAAGTCGCTCTTTATGCATCTAGAGGAGGAAATTGTGGGAGCTCAAAATGCAGCTAGTGTTCATGCTGCTACACCAGCTAAAAAGCGCACTTCTAAGTGTAAGAATGTGACGCCTACCGCTGAACCTGGTCCCTCAAGCCGCACCAGCACCTCAAGTCCTGCGCAAGATCACAGCTTGCAGGCTGCTGTCTATTATTTACTGCAGCACACAGTTGCGTCTCTAACCAATGCATTTAATACCTTTACTCGCGATCCTTCGGCTCCCGGTGTTATGATTCCTCCTGAGGGAACTGAATAGGGTGAAATCGCTGATTTTAACCCAGTTTTTGATTATCCTGTACCCGCATGGCACAACAATTTCAGGGATGTTTCTGGTCTTGTACACAAGAGGGACAATTTTTCCGAGAGATGTGGATACACCCCTTCAAGGGCAAGAAAATAATCACTTGTTCATGGAAGCTGGCAGCCCTTGTCAAAAACAACAAAAAAGAGGGCCCAGCCATAAACCATCAGTTGGCTCAAACTAGAAATGTTCTGATAAGAGGTAAAATTCAAACCAAGAAGCTCAATGAGAAACTGAAGCTTTAATCTAAGCCTTAAAACTGCATTAACTTGAGATTGACCTGGGTGAACCCTGAAATCTGGTCAATTCTAAAGCCTGTGACACAAGCTCTTGATGCGAAGATGCAGAAAATCCAAAACTGCTTCATTCATGGGTCAATTGTGATTTCTATTGTAGCTGATGAGCTCCTCCGAGCACGTACTAATAAGGCTGAAAGTAACCTTGATGCAGCGAAATTAGTTCGCAATCTTATTGATGCTGTAGCTATTCTTAGCCATGGTAATTCACTGTTGAATTTACGTCAGCGGGATGCAACTTGACCTGATTTTAGCCAAAATTACTCTACACTGTGCTCCTCACAAGTTTCTTGCACAAGAGCATACCTCAAATTGATATCCCTATATTTGGAAGATTGAGACTAAAATTACCTCTGATAAATGGTTTTGGACACAGTTACACATTGTCACATTGAATTTGAGAGATGCCGATTCAGTATGTAATTCTGACCCTGATCCAGTTTTCAGATTCTGATGCAATGCCAAGAGACAAAGAAAAAGAGATATAAATTTGTTGTGCACGAAAGGTGCAATCGTGCGAGTAGAACCTTGCCATGACCAGTTTGTGTTTCCAATATTTTTCTGACACCTAATAAGGATGGCTCTATGAGGCCCATAATTAACTTGAAGCACTTGAACAAGTATGTTAGGTCCCACCATTTTAAGATGAAAACTTTGGAGTTAGTGCTGACGCTCATCACACCAAAGTGCTATCTTGCATCTGTAGCTCTCAAAGATGCTTATTTTGCTATTCCAATAGCCAAAGAACATCAAAAATTTCTGAGATTTCAGTGGTGAGATAAATTGTGGCAATTTACCTGTTTGTGTTTTGGGTTGTCCAGTGCACCATGTATATTTGCGAAAGTTTTGAAACCAGCACAAACTTTGTCATTATGTGGTGTGTCCAACATGGTGCTTTCAAATAAACAGGTTAAATTTAAGATCACTGCATTGATTAAGGCCTCCAAAACTGGTTAGCCACTAACAGCTTTGATTCTGTCGTCATATCCACAGAACAGTAAGGTTTCCCTCCCCTCCCCTTTTGCTTTTCCTTTTGCCTTTCCTTTCCAGGTATCTTTGGCCCCTCCCGACTTCTCTCTCATTCCGCTCCACTCCACACTGTCCTCCTGATGCAGGACTCGACTGCCCTTCTTCATTGCTCCCTCTTGCTCTCCTCCAAAACCCTCTACAACATCTTTAACCGTTTGTTCAACTCACTGGGACCGAATCGGCTTCCTCAAGAACCCTCACCACTCCATCCCCTGGACCCAGATCTACAAACCTCCCAAATCCAAAAAAGGAGACACCCAGCTCCGACTTCTGCACAATGCTCCTCCCTCTCTTCTGGTTCTCCATCACCTGAACTTGGACATCTCCCCATCTTCATTCACCTTTTCCTCCCCTGTCAAGCCATCCAGCCAGCACTGAACCTTCTTCACACCGTGCTCTCCCGTCTTCTCCCCGATCTTCGCCTGGACTTTGACCTTTACTGGATCCTGATCCCCCACGCCAGGAATCGTAACCGGCAAGCAGTTAAACTCACGAACTTTCTCATCGTCAACCTCAAAAACGTCATCTACTTATTTTATCGCTATACCGATCCTCTCCTCATCTGGTCTCACCATCTGAAATGTAAAATCATTATTGAGTTTCACTACCATCGCCTTCATTCCACTCTTGATTTCTTCTATGAAAAATGGGACAACAATGAACTCTCTTCACTGACATGGACACCAAGATGACATGGCTGATCTGATCGCTGACTCTCCCAATCCTCTCGCTTCGCCTCCCCCATCCCTGGAGACTGGCCACAGCAGTGGGCTGAATTGCACACGTTCAGAGATGCCAGAGGCCTTCTCCTTCCCCCCCCCTCTGAGTCCGGGGCAGTTGCTCACCCCAGCAAGAAATCGTGATTTGGGCTTTCTTACCCATTTCCCTTCCGTTTACCACCCCCCATGTTTTTTTACCTTTCTCTGTTGTTTTACTTTGTAAGAGTCCTTCATTCTTCAAAATTTTTGTCTATTTTCTGGTTTGTCAGCCTGATTGTATGATTCCTTTCATTTTGTTTAGCTTATTTTTCCTAGTCGATGGGATCTTTCCCGGGGGTAGCAGCCCGCGTAATGGGATGAGGTGTAATGCCTCTGCTCTCAGTTGAGATCCCATTTTACCTTTACTTGTAAAGTTTACACCTTGATTTTATTCTCTGTTAATTTGTCTTTACTGTCACCTCAGTCGACAATCTGTTAGTCGTGTTTCTCAATCTTCGTCTATCTTGTAGTGACAGTCTGTTTTGAGAACTGCGATCATGTTGTTTCTTTTTCGGTTTTCATTCTTCTCTTATATTTATGTATCTTTTCTGTTACATGTCATTTCTCAACTCCGTTTAACTTGTACACAAGAATAATTTTCTTCAGTCTTTCAATCTGATTTTGCTGTGTTTGTTTCTGTAATTATGCCAAGTGTTGTCGCAATTGTATTGAAAGAGTTGTATGTCATGTATTCTTTGTGTCATTCGTTCAACTCATTTTGATTGTTTTAAGAATTTCGATTATACCGCCTTCCATTTTTCCATTTGCAGCTTTATCTTCATTTATTTTTCCCCTGTTGGACAGTTATGTTTATACATGTCATTATTTCAATTTTGCTTGCTTTGCATAGAGGATTATTTTCTTTAATCTCATTCTGATTTGCCCCATTCTTTGTAATTTGCAATAATTTTAGCAGTAATTACAATAGTATTGAATGATTTCTACTGGTTGTACTCTATTTCTCCTTTGGTCAGGTTTGTTTTCCAATTATTTATTCATCTTTATCTTGTTCGTTTCTGTTCTGTGATCTGTTTATTTGTTACTTAATTAGTGTTTTAGGACTTTAGAAGTGCCTTGTTAACTGAGTATCTTGTTTCACGAATCCTTGTGAATGGCATAAACAGATTTGTCACATACATAGGAGCCAATTTCTTTAGACATTTAAAAACAAGAACAGTCTTTTTACATCTAACTCTCTTAGAAAATGGCACCCAGTTCAGTGTAGCAAACATATTCGCTGAGGGGGATAGAGAGGTACATTTGAGGATTATCTGTGCAGCTCTTTATTAGATATTTATTAAGAATGGTATCGTGGAATATTTATCTTCTTCCCCATACCATGCAACAGAATTCTAGAGTTGGCATAACTAAGCTAATGAAAAGTGTGTGCAGGCTATTTTGTCTTATATAGTTCCGGATTCTGTTTCAACATACCTAATTTAGATGAGACTGTTTTTCTTACGTAATCAATATGTGGGCCCCAACTTAGTGTGTTATCACCATAGAGCAATCTGGTGCTCCTTATAGTAGGCCTTGCCACCCCGTTCAAATTTTCATAATGACATCTGGCCAGGGCTCAACGCTAAGAGATACTGTCCCTTTTTTTTCTGTCATTACCACAAAAAGTCACATCCAACAATATTACAGCATTACAATATTACAGCAGACATTGTAGCTAGTACTTCGGGTTTCTTCAGTCATCATGTTCACCTGTCTGTGTGGCCGACCTTCCCAGATCACAGTTTTGCCTGTCCTATCACAGGTCACAGCATTAGAGTAGTATCTACCTTGCTGACATCCTTCGCAGATCGTATCCTATATCTGTATAGTGCAACATACAAGAAAACGCTAACCATGAATTACCTCATGCTGCCCGAATGAGTGTTTCAGTGAGGTTTTCATGGCGAGAGCACAAGGACCCATACTGGGGTGGGCCACCTCCATCTCTATCTAATGGCCTTCTCCTTTATTAGGTGGGTCCTCAATCATCATTCCACATGGTCTTCCTTACTCTCAATGCATCATTGCCATCCCTCCTCCAGAGTATGATCAACTCTGCAAATGTAGCGACTGTTTGAGTAAGATGTGTGCTGTATTGAGTAAGATGAGTGCTGTGGACTCCTCCCCACACTAGTGTGGGACAAGTCTGCTACCCAAACAGTTGATGGCCTCCCGTCCTCCCCACTCTGACTCAGACTTTGCACTCAGAAAAAGAAGGATGAACATGGCGGCAGTCGTAATAGAGTGCGCACCTACGGTTGATCAAGTTTTAGCAAACGCGGCGACTGCTTGGGGAGGATGAGCACAGTGGACCGTACTTTTCTGTGGTTTTGTGAAATGCATGGAGAACACAGCTTTCCTGGATGCAGTTGATCACATTTAGCAATGTGTGTAGATGGGAAATAGTCATTTTCACCTCTGCTTTCGTTTATAATACTTGTTGACAGTTATGTTTATCCTGTATATAATCCTGCTCATGATTACAGGAATCATGAATGCATTGAGGTTTTCCTTGGTATTACATGGCGGCGGCTACACCAATGCATTGTGGTGATTGAGGGTACACAACAGTTGATCAAGTTTTAGAGAATAAAAAAGGAGCAAATGAAATGTGCAAATGTAGTGACTGTTTAGGTAGGTATTCACTTGCAAATTCTTCCAGGATGAGAGGAGGATTTTTCATGTGTTACTTTCCCTCATTACTAAATAAAATAGACGAAGGTGGAACATGTTTGGTGACATGAAGTATTTGGTACTTCGGATTTCTTTTGGAGATAACCTGAACAGTTCTCAACCCTCCAAAAGGTGGATGATTATGACTTAAATTAATGCCTTTTTTGCTTTATTCTTATGTGTTTTTTAGTTGGTACTTCTGATGGATGAGGATCTGGATGGGAAAAATAGGATGAAGATACCTGTATTTTAAAGTTGTTAAGCACTGCTTTTTGTCTCTTTCAAGATAAATTTAAAAATATATATATTGTTTTATTGTTAAAATGATGCAACCAGTCTGATATATCTATGGAGAATACAATGGATGAGCACATTTAAGGTTATGACAAAATCAAGGGAACCATGGCTTGAACATGGGCTGTGTGCATTTCGAATGTTTGTGGGAGGAACTTCAGCTGGGAAAACATCCCCCGCAGTGCATCACTGTATTTTACTGTTTCATTAATGTATGATTTTGAATTGAAAAGTGTACGAGTCTGTCCCTTTTTTTCTAAAATTCACATTGAGAATATTACCATATTCATTACTAAATTGTTCGTGTGAATGTACTACAATGCAATGAATTTGAAGTAAATTGATATGGGGCTGTTGACTTTAGTTTTCCATAAATTTGCACTTATGGTGTAGAAGAATTCAGGAGGAATAGACTGTAGCCCTAGTGCTTTACAGAGCTGTTTATTTAATAAACTGCTGTGAAGCACTAGCTAACATTGTGCACCCACCTTTACACAGATCAAGGTTCAAACTTGGAAAAAAAATTGTCACACGTGTAAATTGTTGGATATCAATAATACAGACGGTATGGCTCATCATTTGCAATTAGTGTGTAAAACTATATATTAAAGCCCTGGTTGTTTGTGAAAATTGGTCTGATTGGGACAACGACATTCCTTATGTTTTAATGGGTTAAAGGGCTGACCCTAGTAGCTTTGTGTTATTTTAACGTTGCCAATCTTTCATTTGCACTGACTCTAGTCCTGTAGTTGAATGCACATTTTCAGTAGAGTTTCAGAGTTTCAAAGCCATTTGCAAAAAGCTTCCGAAATGGTTCCATATGGAATCGAACGTCTCATATAGAGCGCCCCCATTCCGTGTAAAACAGGCAGGCCAACGTAAAAGTCTTCCTA
>NW_019091581.1:326696-410611 GCF_001949145.1 Acanthaster planci | reverse complement strand
TCAGTAAAGTGCAGAGAAACTAAGTTTACATTTTGAATAAATTTAGAAATTGAGCAAACAAATTACTCAACTTACTAACTAACCAATGTACTGATTTTAGTTTTACTGCATATCAAAACAGGCACTGAATATTTCTGTATGGCCCCACTGTGTCCATACACATGTCAGTACATGTCCGTATTGAAATGTTCAGTGACGCAAATAATACATGTCAGAGGTTTCAAAATGTTTTACAGTAACAGATGAATAGAAGAAAGTACACTGTACATGTGGGCAACCGTTAGTCCCTGAAGCCCACCTGTGGCCGTGGAGCATTCTCTGGTGCATCTACATGTAAATGTAAGTTCCTGGCATCTCAGAGTTGAAGAGACATTCCTTTTCATTTTTTTGAAATAAACAATAAACATTTGACACCCCTAACTCAGCCTTGTGGAACAGACATATCTTTAACCTTCGCGTAAAATATTTAAAAGTTAATGCAGTCTGCTCGTGGCAGCTGCTGAGGGAAGTGTTCATGATGGGAAAAAATAATGGTGGCCAGTGCCAATGTTGAGAAGCCTTTTAGAAAGGGCAACATTTGAGGGGAAAAAGCTGACCTGCGATGCCTTTAAAAGATTCTGGATTAAACATGAGGTACGGTATGGCGGAAGGCACTTGAAGTGTCTACGCTGAGTTTGGGAGGCCAGACTAGGGAAAGGGGCCTACATGCGCACAGGGCTGGGCCAGCGGGATATCGAGCTGAGTAAAGCCAGGGTCGGGAGTTGATTAATTTTGGAATATTCCTCCCTGAGGGAAGCAACCCATTGTAGGATGTTAAAAGAAAGTAGCATTTCGCTGAGGTACATATCAACCAGTACGTGTAATTACTGTGAAGCATTGGACATGCACATACATGTATTTGTAGTAGTAGGTCAGGAGGGCTGTGTTTTACCAGTACATGTGACAGATTGCAAGGCCACAGGTGGCAAATTGCCTGTGATGTATGAGGCTTTCATTAGGGAGTATTGTTGGAAAAATGGCACCCATTTTCTTCTCTTTTTTTTAAGGAGAGAGGAGAACTTCTGAATTTTGGGGCAATAATTAGATGCATTTTTTCTGCTAAATCTGAAATACCGGTATTACATGATGTATTTATTGAAGGACTTCCGGACGTGGAAAAAACTTCTAGATTTATTGTCATGACGACAGACTCTACCTCTCTACATGCACATGAGAACTGTGATACCTTAAGCTGGCCTCTGGCTTGCAAGGTACGGGTATTGAAATGCAAAGAGACTTGTGTGGAGGCGGGCCCTTGTTGAATCTGGAGTGGGCGGAGTGCTGAATCATTTTAATTGTAGTCTACACGCATGTATGTATGAGTCTGGGTATCCATATGGCAAGGCAGAAACAAAACCAGATTGAGCCAGCTTAATGAGGCAGTTGTGGGTCTGCACATGTGAACACAAACACTTGGTCATTACACTTAAGAAACTTCAACGACGCTGCATGACTGGGATGTTTGTTGTCTTCTCTACTTCCTGGCTTGTTACATTTGTACATGTACATACATGTGTACATGTACGTACCATAGATTGATAGGTGCATCACTTCGAACGGTAAGAGCAGACTGTGTTAACATTCTGATCAATAAAAAATCTTTACGTCGGGAAAAAAAAAGAAAAAGAAACAGGAACCAAAATTGTACTTGCACTCTGCATAGGACAGGAAATATTTGCTGTGAAGTAGTTTTGATTCCAAATTATGCTTTTTACATATTTGGAAAACATGGGAACTCTTTTTTTTCCTTTTTCTTTCTTTTTTTTTTGTTTGTTTGCCCTGTGCATTTGTGTCATACATGTACCAAGTTGTCTAGGAACCCTGCCCAAGAGGGTGGGACTGGCTGACGACAAGGTTGCCGATCGGCGAGCCGCGGCAAGCCAACATCACGTGGAGTCGTGATCACAGTGCCAATATTTCACACAGCGCAGTCGGTTTTTGTAGAGGTGTCTTGACAAAATTTATGCACCATGCCCTAGCAAGTTGGAATCCTCGTTTCACTTCATTTGCTTGAAAAGGTCATGGGGGTCCAGTGTACTGGTACATGGTTTGGTGAAAGAGAATGTTGTGCAAGTTGAGAGATATGCAAAAACATGTAATTTGGGGCTACAATTTGACGAGAACACTGAACTAAGTCTTAAACGGTGCACTAGGGATTTGCAGTGGAAAGTACATATGCATGCTAATAAAGCAGGTCATCTGATTGGCGGATTAGTGATTGTTTTTCATCGATTACATGCATTTTAAAGATGTGTGTTGCGGAAATAGACATTCCATTTCCTGGTAAATGGACCTTTATTTAGGTGTGTAAAACAGAAAAAGGTTTGTTTAGTAGAAAGAACAAATTTATTCAGTAATATACATCCGTGAAAACATAAGGACTTTCGTCAATCTGACTGGGTGATTACTTAAAAAACAGCTTACATATACTGGTAGTTTGCTTATTTCTAATGCAAGTAATATTTTACCAGTGTATAACTTGACAAATTGTTGGAAGATTCCACTTCTACGATCTGGTTACAAGTTTGGCATTTCTGTCTGTCTGGTTTTCTTTTTAAGTCAGTGTGTGCCAGGGTTCCCCCTGCCTTTCAAGTGTGAAGCAGCCCATCCCACTGAATTTAGTGACCACCCCAGGCTTTTCTGTGGAATTTAACCACCTCACACTGAAAATGGGCAAAGATGGAAGGAAAGGCAAAAATAACTTACTGGTAGATATTTTGAAATGGATCAGTTTCAAATTGTTCAGAATTGTAAAAGGAACACAGAATACAAGATCGAGGTATTTTAGAGGGAAAAGTCAGAGTAAATGTACTTTTATACTACAAGTATACAGAATTTATTTTAGGCCTTTTGAAAACACTCAGTTTTGTTTTAGGGGCTAGAATTTTGGGAAAATTTGTTCGACCACCTCAAACATATCAGTACCGCAGGGGAAACCCTGGTGTGTGCATTTTTACTTATATACATGTGCATGTGTTTTGTGCACATACACAATATTTGTATTAAAATGGGTGTGTTTAGCATTGCAAGTCATTGCACTCAGCTCACTTCAAATTAAAGGTTGAATGCGCACCTTACACAAGGCTTCCCATAGGTGCTGTCATCATCAGCAAAGAGGAAAATCCGTGTTAACTTGAAATCCCATGCACCGCACATCCTGGCAATGAAGCCGGGAGTCACCTTACACTTCCTATTCAGCCACCCCTATGTTAATTTTTTTTTTTTTTTGGTCTGTTGAAGGAGTAGTCTGGTCACTGCTTAGAAATGTGAAATCATTATCTACGGCTCCGTCCTTTGGATTAACAGAGCAGAAAAAACAAATCCAGCCATGAATGGATGTTCATGGTTGATTTCCATGTTCTGTGACTCGTTTACTAAATGTATGCACAGGTACGAGTAAGCAGAAACTCGGTATTAGCTCACTTATTACTTCTGATGGAATTATTTTTATAATACATACAGTTTGCATACAGCACCGGTACATGCACCTGACAAGGCTGTTAAAAAGTGCCATTGATGCATTACTTTGGGTGTGTAGACTGGACAGCCTGTGATCACCCTGCTTTAGTTTCATACACGCTTCAGTTTCATATGAAAATTGTTATGTTCATTACAAGGTTATTTTGCAGTTGAAAAGGACTGTTCCCTTTGCAGGGTTTTGTGATGTCTGTTAAAATATTTTGGGAGCGCATTTGCCCCATCCCTTCATCAGAATTGGAGGAGTGTTGTAACCAACTTGTCTCTCTTTATTGACTGGCAAACAAACAATTTCTGTTCGCCTTTGCTTTACAAGATACAGTGTTTTGGTCACCCACCGCTGGTGGTGCACCACTGAGTTAATACACGGGTTGTATGGGGTTGCAAATGACAGGCGAACCACGTTCTTGTTGTGTCTCCTACGACTGCGGCTTCCAATTTTGATCAAACGGTTAAGAGCCGTAGCCAGTGTTCAACACTAGTGGATGATGTAGTCTCACAAGGAGATGCCACACAGCGTGTTCCCAACATACGTATAGCATGCAAAGTGTGTAACATACATGTCAACCGTTGAAAATATTAGGAATTTTCCTGGAGATGTGCCCCACATTACAAAGGACATTAGGAATGCCCCACATTACAAAGAACATTAGTAATGACATACATGATAAAGCAAAAACATTTTGCTACATTTTTTAGAAAACTGATATTAATTCGTTTTATGCAACATCATCAGTTACTGTCCAAAGAAGCCAGTACCAAGCCTTGATATACTGGTATCATAAAGCAATTTTTATTGATACCATTTAACCCTACTGAATTCTATACTATTCGAATATCAACTCGACTTTCGGTTATGTAATGACTTGCTGTGACAGAATAAAATCACAACGTGAACCAAATTTAAGTTCTTGAATCTGGCTTTAAAATTATGTAGCAAGCTAATGAGAATCAGGATGGCCTTTAGTTCAGTGCTGGCTTCACCTTTATGGGTTTCATGTTCTTGGGAAAACTCTGTATGCAAGTGTATCGTGATTGTTTTTTTCCAGAACAGAGGAAATCAATGAATTTCACTGCTCAAAAAAAGGCTACTGCTGCATGAGATGACTTAAAAACAAAAGAATTACATCAGACATCTCCTTGCCATCACAAAAGTGTTCAGCGTTCCGCTAATCTAGTGGAGGGAGGAAACATGCATGTGCTGGTGGTTGGGCAAAAGTGTGCCTGTGCAAATCATTTTGCCTCCTGGGAAATCCATGTGGCTTATTGGGGTCTTGTACAGGAATTATGTGCTTAACCCCTCTTCCCCCATTTCCCTTTTTCATTTGTGAAAGTTCACAAGAAGATTTCCAGTTCACACTTCACTGGTTATGGTGCACATATAAAATCCAAAAAGAAGCTAAATGAGTAGATGTATATACATACCCTTTTTGATGATTGCAAAATCAAAGGAATGGGTTAGCATTTAGGCTGAGAGATTATCCTTTTCACTGAAATTTAAGACTAATGGCATAATGCTTTTAAAACTACAGTATTACATGTACATGTGCATTGTATGTTTCATGATAGATGCTGTATATGCCATGGAAAGCATATACAAGTGGAACACCCCCTTGAATTCCTCAAGCAACACAAAGTGAAACCAATTGATTTGACTTGTACATGTACCTTGAACAAAGGTATAAAAAAACACACCTTTGTTTAGTCTGACAATTCTTCTTTCTTGATGTGGATGTATACAACACCTAGAACTTTACTTGTCTTCATCAAAGTTCACACTGACATGACTTACTTCTGAATACATGCAAAGCACATGTTTGTCCACCGTTGACACATGTGGAATGGCTTTGGGCCCTAATTATAACCTTATTAGGATGTGTATGTCCAAATAGTCAAATTTATGCAAATTAGTAAAAAACAAAAGTGAAGTCTATTTGGTACTTTTACAAAAGGTTGGGACCTCATTTCCATGTATGCAAATGAGGTGATAGTGGTTTCTGTACAGTGTAAAAGCATTGCATTGCCAGCAGTGAGTGGTTCTGATAGTGTCGGACGTACAGGGTGTCGGACGTACACATCTGATTCCACAATTTTTGAGTATTCGAAAAAATAATCGGGGGGAGTTAAGCTGATGTCTAGAAAGAAGGAACTCATTGTGCTTTGTATTGTAAATTTGGCAGTCTTTTGCTAAAGGGTGCACCGAGGGGATAAAAAAACTGTCATTTTGGTGTCGGACGTACATAAGAAAAGTAAGTGTTATAAAATAAGACATTACATAGAATTTAAAAGGAAAATGAAAATTCATTTCTGTCATTGTTTACTTATTGGGGCACTCTTCAAACTGTAACAAAACTGGAACCAAAAAAAATTATCAGGAAGCTTAAAGACTGAAAATCTTTCAGAGGGGAAATATTTTCCCCATTTCTCGGTATTTAAAACCAATTTTTCAGTATCATACAAAGCCAAAATCTTGAGTGTTGTTAGAAATGAAGTATGTTTCATGAAAGTATACACCATAAGCTTCAAAATGATATATAATTTGTCACATTTGGGACCAGTTTGAAATTTTGGCCCAGAAGTTGGTGTTTCCCTGGGACTGCCCAACTGCATGTTCGGATCAAGGTGGGATCAGACATTTTATCACGCAGTTCAGGGCCCTTCCCTCCCACCGTCCTCCCCCACTCTTCTCTAAAACTGTGACACACAAATGTTGAGTAGGCGTCCGATAATCTGGACATGAAACTAGCAAGGTCTGCCTTGCTAGTATACACGTCTGACTTCTGGTGCCTGTAATAGTCTGACCTTTATCCAAGTTTGTTCATTATATTCATGGTCAGGTATCCTGATCACTACTTTTGTATTGTGATGCTGTGTCGTAGCACTGTTGTACTGGTGTCATACAAGCCAGTTCCCACTGGTGTGTCATTTGCAAAGTGCAGTGTGATGTTTTCGTACCACCATGCAAAACAGCCAGTGTCAGCTCATCAACATGTATCCTGCTTTGACCCTAGTGCTGCTCCAAAAATTGGAATTTTATTTCATGTACATATACATCTATATGTGTACCGTACATGAGCTAGTACATGTGTTGTTATTTCCAGTAATATGCGTACATGTAGAGTGTACATCTGTTGGTTTGCTTTGCGTGTGGGCAGTTGATGCCAAGGAACCATAACACACATTTTTGTAAACAGTTGTGGTCTATAATAATTATTTGACTACCGGTATTTTTGCTTAGGGATGAAGATTTAGAAAAAATGCATATTATGTGTGTGTTTAGGGGACTTGGATGTAAGTGCAGTGTAACCAGATCTGGAAATGGTGGCTTCACTTTCATGTGACTGAAAAGGCGGAAATAGTCTTTACACAAAGATGGGAATATCAAGATGCTGACAAGAGTTGAAATTTGTTACTTAAGTGTACGGCATGCAAGACGCATCTGGGCATTAGTGGCAAGAAACGTTTTCTAATAAAGACTACGGATAGCTTGCTACTGTACCGGTACCTTTATGCACAGTACATATGTACCCGTAATGCCAAATTGGCCTCTCTGTGTTCTCCTCTTGCTAGTGCTGGTTATTGTTTTTATCCGGTTTTCGTTTCATAATTCAGAAAGTGAAATCATGGTTTGACACCAGATATTTGCCTACCGGTTACATGTACACGTATGACGATGCACGTGACAGCTCATCTGATTTTGATTAAAGGCCGACCAGAAGGTCATGGTCTCTTGTGAACTTTCCTTTTT
Source organism: Acanthaster planci (assembly GCF_001949145.1). Next base: position 403,347 of record NW_019091581.1, on the reverse strand, counting down.
GTCTGATCTCACCTTTTGTACATGTTGCATTCTGCATGTGCAGGCGAACAGAATATAATACGGGTACAAGTAGGTGTACATGTGTACATGTGCGGTACAATGTAGTGTACGTGACATGCATTAACTGCACATCTGTTCATGTGTACACTTTCTGCACATGTATTGTGTCCAGGAGCTGCATGTAATGCAGTTCTTGTAATGCTCCCTTGGGTCCCATTAACTCATGCCACTTTAGGGCATTTTGGCGCCTGTTTGATTTGCACGATGATACAAACTTGAATAGGGCTGAGTCAATTCGAATAATTCACCATTTGAACAGTCGACCTTCAATTCGATGGAAAATTTGAATATTTGGTTGTACCGACCGGCGGATTGTTGATGAACAAACCTTATAAAGATTGTACAATATCAGTTGCAATAACACACACAATTGTACATTATAATCACTATAATAGATTCTCAGGTCTAGGAATATCTCTGGCCATGATTTAGTAAAATTTAAGAGACAAACAATACTTCTTGCCCTGTTAATGAAAATTTCTATTTCTTTTGAATTTTTCAAAGAATAATTTACTTCACTGAAAGATTTCTGTCACTTTTCAGAAACTCATTACTCATTGAAAAGTGTACTTTACTCTTTTCAATACTTCTCCTGACAAATGAGGGAGCTGGTTTTTTTTTCGTTATGTCATTACAGGAAGAAATTGCTCATTTGGGGGATTTTTTGTTCAAATTTTGAACCCATCATTTGCTCATTGAAACTTAAAGGAATTTGTTTGAGAAAACTTCGCTGACAGGCCAATTCCCTTGAACTGAAACAACAAGTTACTAAAGTGAATCAAATTCAGCGAAATCACCCAAATTCTGGCAAATTCTAGTGCAGAAAAAGCTATGTACATGTACACGTATGTGTGTTACTGATGTGTCTGCCTTGCATGATACACTTTTGCTCATGTACATTGTAATATGTAAATTGTACTGGTACTTGTAACATACGAATAAAAAAGCATCAAAATATCTTTGAACTTGTGGTAAAACAAAAGCCCTTGAAGAATCTAATTAGTGCTTAGTATGCACGGAAGATTTAAGAGCAGGAAAAGGGCAGTAGAACTACCTGTAAGTAAATGAGATAAAGCCATACACATTCAACTACCCTCTTGCTGCCTTTTGCGAGCAGAGAAAACAGCATGCCGCTGCATTACAATGTAAATGGTGATGCAGGCACATAAAAATTAGTCCGGTTTGGGTTGCTCAAAGACCAGCTGAAATGGGAAGCTGTCACAGAGAACTCGTAAATCAAACCATCATTTTCTGCAGTTCTCAAAAAACAAAGGGAGATGGAAATTCTTGGAAATGGACCTGCAGTTGAGGATTTTCTTACATGTATACACTGTACGTGATATTTTATAAACATCTCAAATCAGTTTCTAAAAACACCCAATTTGGATTTTTGTTACAATTTTGCTTTTGTTTCTGAATGCTCTATCAGCCACATTTCATCTTTTGAGAAACCATTTTTATATCGTTATATGTACAATATATTGTGTCTGTGCATATTTAATGTACACCTCTACTCATCTGTATTTTGTGGCAGCTTACATGTTTTTGCAAATGTAAAATATAATTCAGCCTGGTACATACAATGTATTCATACAGTACATGTACATGTATTACATGTAACTGAAGTTGAACATGTACATGTACAAGTCTGTAATAATTACCGTTTGTTAGGTCTTGTACAGGCATAATACTCGTTTTACCTGGATCCTTTATTTCATATCTGCTATTCTTCATAATGTTCTTGTTAATTCTGTTTTATGAAAAATAAACAGGTCTATGAGTATCATAGCAAATCTCATGCAAGATACATGTACATCTACATGTACATGTACCTGTGCGTACATTGAGTTTTTAGGTACATGTACAAGTTTCATATGCAATTTCTTCCACAGAAACCTGTAAGTCATGAGTATCCATAGATGTACATGTCAATCCCTCATTCTCTTTTACATTTCTCACAACTCTTAAGACACACATCTGTGAGCCATACTAGCATAAACTCGCATATGACACCAAACATACATGTAGCACAGTTGGACCAACATGGGGACACTGCGCACTTGCTGGTAATTTACTGGCTCCCTTTTACTGCGTTTTGTGCTACAGATATTGTATGACTAGTCAACGTACACATGTACAGTACGGTGCTGTACACACTGTTACCAGGTACTTTTACAGGTACATTGTATGTATGTGCACAAAACAAAATAAAACATGGTGTCAGAGATATCGTGAACCAGTGACAAAAGGTCACTCCCCTTTGCCCTGCTGCTGAACTGTTATTAATGTGAACAAATGATGGGTTTTATTGTTTGTCAGTACAGTGCACATGGTACCAGTAATTTATGGACATGTATCTGCATTTCCTACAATCTGGACAACGCTATACAGCACTGTTTGTGCCGAACTGCGTGGTAACAGAGGTGACTACCGGTGTCCAGTTTACATTGAGAGCTTGAGCATTTTGATGGGTGATGGATGGGGGGAGAGGACATGTCCCCCTTGTTTCGTCAAGCGTCAACTTTTGATTTCAAGGAAAACCCTGAGATGTGGCCACCCTTGCCTGGCAATGTGGCCCCTTCCTACTTGTGTGAAGTGTTTTACATGTATGTCAATTTACCCGGTTAAACAAGCAAGAACGAGCGCGCATGATTTTGTGGTCAGATTTTTGTGTGAAGTCAGCCTTCGTTAGTGTTAAGTCACACATGTACTGGTTACCATGCTTTTGAGTTACCAAATTTAGTCCTGGTGTGCTTTAGGCTGTCGCTTTTTTTTTAAGCCCTTGGATAAACTTCCCACATGCAAAATTACATGTTGTCCAGACACTCAAAATTACTTGTCGTCCAAAGGAGATTCCATTGTAAAGGTCGCCTGTTAAGTGTACTGCTAGTTACTTGCTAGTGTCATTGTGCACTTCCTGACTGCACTGATAACAGCATATTTTTTTTGGTCTCCCTGTGAACTTGAGGCTTGCCGAGTATGTGTGTGGGCGTTCGGTCAGGTTGCCAGCCAGCAAACACAACAGTAATACATGTACAGTATATGGGAGTCATTATGCAAGCTATTTTGCACTGCAAGGATGGGGCACCCCCAGCTCGTGCACTAGGGGCAAATTTGTTTTAAAGAATCTGAGTAGAGAAAAAACAAAGGGCTGTGCGGGAAATACAAGCGTCGCCCTCGGTACTTTACAAGCCGTTGACCCTGTCTGTCTGCAGCAGGGTTTGAAATGATGGAGAGTGGATCACCCGAATCCAGCATCTGTACCTGTACATGCATGTACATGTACTGTACATGTACATGTTCAGGCAGGAGCCCATATGATGTGATTGCGAGGGGATATGAAGCAGTGTTGTGTGCTACCGACCCCACACAGTCTGATGTGAGGCCTCCTGCAAAGTACCGGTATCTGTGCATGTATGCACACGCTCAATAGGGCACCGTGCATGCGTTTGCATTGATCAGATGTCACTAGGTGCGGTGAGTTAGTCAGATTTTTCCATTTTTCCCACTTGAAAAGTTATAAAACTGTTCCCTTTTTTAAAAAGATCTTCCTTCTGGGTCATTCTATAAATTTAGGGTCCAATTTGTGTGTGCGTATGTGTGTTCCTGTCACATCTGATGTATGATTTTGTAAGTTCAGAACACATTCTCTAATTTCCAAGAGTGAAGAATTAATGCAAATTACCTGCCAGACAAATAGAAATAGTTTGAAATCAATTTCAGTGATATTTCCATATTACACAGGTCAGGTGTAACACGGACTCAGAAATGTCACATTTTTGGACCCTGAAGTTATAGAATGACCCTTCTGTTTCTCAAATTACATGCACAGTGCTTCATCATAAAAGATCATGCGTGAACATTATCAACTTTGCGTATCGTGCATTCAGTTCTAGCATTTTAGATGTTTTTAATGTGATTTATTTTATGTGCCGGTAAATTTCATGTTCTGTACATGTAGGTACCGGTAGGGTGCACATGTAGGGTGCACATGTAGGGTGCACATGTGTGTCCGAGCAATTGAATTTGCTGAACTTGTATTCAAACGTGTGACTGATCATGCGTTTTGTAATATTTAAAATTACAAGGTTGCTCCTGTTGAGAAAAAAAATTGTTTCTCACTTTCTTTCTGTTGCACGCCCCTAGTTTCTTTAAAAAAAAAATTTACAGTGTGAAAGGCAAAGGGTATGCATCAGTAGTCATGCGTAAATTATACTTGGAGCAGTTTTGTATTCGCCTCGCATATTTTTTGTCATTTGGAGTTTTTTCAGAAATGCATACATGTACATGTAGATCTTAATTTGGGTTCAATAATTTTACATATGTCCATTTGTACCCGTACCATAGCGTGTCTGTGATTTCGGAGAATGTCTCATGTTGAAGTGTCTTTGGAATGTACATTATAGAATTGTGAGAACTTGGAAGAAAGGGTACATGTAGGGTCCATGATTGGTCCTATTTCATTGGGGAGGGGATGTGTGGATACCTCTAATATCAGGAGGCCTCATTTGATAAGTTTGGCCAGCCCGAATCAGCTACACATCACTTGTTTGTCATAGTCTTCCTCAAGTTTCTGAACTGGGAGGAGAAACCGCTTTCCCCACGGTTCCCTTCCATGACCAGGCACTGTTACTTTTGTGGGTATCACTGATGGAAGGGTAATACTATCTGTGGGTCATTGTACAATGTACACGCACAGGTGTAGTTCACGTTGAGATTACCTTGGTGAGGGCCCCTTGACCTTAGAGAGTCAGGATCAGGCCATCAGGCTTTTGTTGGGTGGTGTACTTTGTTAATCACAGAGGTGGGGCTTCTCCATCTATCTGCTTTGTACAGAAGCACCGTACATGCACGTGTACATGTACATGTGCTAGTAGAGGCACTGGACATGTGCGGGTAGCTGGAATATTTGATGAAGGCTTTTTAAAAGTTGTTTCTATCTTTCTTTATCAAATAGTTAGTTAGTATAGTTATTTCTAACCATTGTGATAACAATTCCTGATTCCTTGGAAGAGTCTGAAAAATACCTTTGGAGGTTTTTCTTCTTTATTGTATGTATATACATGTACATGTACATACCTGTATTAATATTGGAAAGGTTTTGCATGTGAATGATTATGTGTACATGTATGCATAATTCCACCATCAGTCACTGTTACTGGTCATTCCCACAGTTTGCATTGTGTAAATGTGTATGTGTGCATGAACATTATGTACATGTAACAATCCGACAATGTTTGCTCAGAAAAGCCCTCCCTTACCATTCATATCTACCCATCTAATGTTTTACATACTGTGAGTACATGTACTTTTGATGCATACTTTGCTTCAGTTTGAAAAAACTGTCATACATGTACATATTTATCCTTTTGAGGTTAGGTGTATTGAAAAATTCACTTTCGAAATATGAAAAGGGTTCTTGCTTTTCCGGGCAACTGAGGACACTTGTTCTTGTCATGCAATTCAGGGAAGACACTCTGCAGTTTACGTGGGTTTCTGTTTGAATTGTAAATTTGTCCAAAATGTGCTTATGGAAAACATTTCTGAGAGAGGTTTGGTCATGATTGCCATGCAGTTACACAACGATGAATCACCCCACAGAGAGGTAAGACAGTAAAATATCTAAACTTCAAGAAAAGTGGCCACACAAGTCAATGTACGGTACATGTAGCATTGAGGTTCATCCCAGGATGGCATCACGGTTTGGGATGTGAATTGGAAAAATTTGCATTAATAGAAACGCATGAAGAAGTGCCAATTAAAGTACATGTACCTTTTAAAATTATAAAGCAAAAATTGAAAATAAGTTTAATAGAAATGCAAAGGTTCATGTATCAAGGGTTGTAATGAAAAGTTTTGTTTACAGGAACCGTTCAATGGTTGGTTATCTGCAAAGTCATACTGTACTTGACCTGGCATAGTTGCACTGCGTATCAGTGCACTGTGGGTGCACTGCACATTGTAAAGCTGACACACTGCTACAGGACAGACTACTGGTAACAACAAACTTGACAGAGCAGGAAAAGTATTCTGCTGTGCTACATGTACATGAAGGTGTGTTTATTTTTATTACTTGGCCCATAACCTCCCAAGGTAGAGTACATGTACAAAACCTTTAGGCCGCAGGATTCGGGACAAAAAAAATTCGGGTGACTCAGACTGTAATTTAAGAGACAATTTGGGGAGAAAATTGAACAACGCTTACGCTGCATGGATCTTAACAGCAGCTAGCGCTCCCATGCCAGTCCTCTGCTCTTTTTCACTGGACATGACCTATGAAGAATGTGAGTTTTTCTTGAGGTCTGGAGCAGCGATGTTGGCGTGGATCGCCAGTGGTGGTGCCTGTAGAGGACCTGGAGTGAAGCTGAGACACATGTACATGAATGTGCACCTTCCCATATATTTGTCAAACTTGAAATAAAAGAAGAAAGTTTGGTTGCATTCACATTGTCAAAACTAATTGAAGAATGATTCGCAGCTGTGTTTAGAACTTGAAAAGTCTGTTCACAGACAATTCAATTCAGTTTGGCCTCAGATATTAATTTAAAAATTTCAACTCGAAATATGACGTACATGTATCACGATTTACCCATTGCGTAAACCACTTCCTGTTTACTTGTGATACACTGCTCATGTAGAGGTTGCTGTAGGTACTTCAGTTTGATAAAATGACTGAACTTGACCTTGTTGTTTGAGGGTTTGAAATGGGATCTAGTGATAGGTTTGTTGGCATGATCACTGCTGATGCAATGCTTATTGTCACTCGCCAAAGCAGCCAAGTGTTCTTAACCTTTGACCCAAAGTTTGGAATTGGATGCTAACTGTTTGTGTACTTGCATAGGTGTAGTGAAACTTGTTAAGGTCTTTGACACTGCTTTTTACTTGGGCGTTCTGTTCATGTTGTCCTGCCGCTCTGGAAGAGCTGTGCTATTTGAAGCTGCAAGTTTGTGAACATTTAGCACCTGGTCAGTGATTTTCTGTCTTGATCAGAAGGATCCATTTTTAGTGTCAGGAAGTTCCATTGTTTCAGCCTTAACTTGAGAACAGTGGACACAAAAATTGGTTCCACAATTCACCAACCTACCCTTGCAATTGAAAGATATGGGAAATCGTTTTCACACTTTTTCTCTTCCAGGGAATTGATTTTCATTTCACAAACAGGGAGAACAATTTCCTACAGTTGGAAAAACATTTTCCAACCTTTTCACACAAGTGTGAAACATTTTCATGCCTTTTTGGCACGAGTAAGAAAACATTTTCCAAGGCATTTGCCACAAATCGGGAGACCGTATTCATGACTTTTTACACAAGTGGGAACACATTTACAGGCCTTTCCGCACAAGTGGGAAAATATTGTCATGCCTTGTGGAATGTGAATATGAATTCAAATTCTTCTCACAGAATTTCCCATTTTCACTCACAGTGAATATACTGTGCATGTTCATGTGCATACCATATTAAATATACACGTAAATTATGTGTACATGTACATGTAGTCATGGATGCTAATAGAGCCAGTTTTATGCCATTAACCCTAACTTCGTCAACCACACAGAATTAAACAGTAGTTAAGTGTGCCCTTCAGATGGAAGTGTAAATTTCAAAATAAGTTGGTGTAAATGCCGGATTATCCCAGAGGGAGAGCACGAGGGCGGAAATCAAAGAGAATTTGATGCCAAGAAAGTTGATGACAAATTGGCAGCTGCATCTGCTCAGTTGAAATGTGTTCAACTTTTGTGAATTTGAAGCACGAATATTTGATCTGACATCAGCAATTCCTGATTGTGTTCACTTTCAGGCAGAGTGTGAACGAGGCCATCATCGTGCTTACGGTAATTGTGCATCCTCGTTACTTGTGTTGGTACATGTATGGTACCATGAGCCTTGTTTTCCCAGGGAAGGAAAATTGTGAGCAGTTTCTCTTGCAAATGTAGTACCGGAGTAGTTTGCCAAGCAGTTGTGTCTGTGATAGTGTAACAGTGTCAGCAGAAATGTACATTGTGCATCATGCTGGTTTGAAACCTGCACAAGGTACATGTACATGTACATATGTATGTTTAGTAGATGTAGATGCATTAGAATAGGATTATTTTCTTTAATCCACATACCAGAATGTTCTCCAAAAGCCCTACCGATATGTACTGATGATGTATCACAGTCTTTACCGCAGTGCATGTTGGGATAGGATGGGAATCATCGGTGTCAGCATCGTCCTACACCGCTATCGTAAGCATTATGGGTAAATTTCCACTTCTGTAAGGCAGTTCTTTGAAATCTTCACTAAATCGTAAGTCTCCCACTTCCCCTACTCGAGGCGTGCAATGGCTGTGATGTACATTGTACACCGCACCGATGACCCCTATTCTATCCCACTATGCACTGCAGTAAACACTGTGTACACATGTACAATGTACGTCATCCATACATGTACACACAATGTATGGCTGTTTTTCAAGCATTTTCACACTTTCCCCCTTCCCCTCATCCTGTAACACTGAAAGGATCCAGCTGACAGCAGTGTTCAAGACCCGACCTGCATTTATGCCCAGTTGCGAACTTGGCCCAGTTTTTATCAGGTGCTGTCCCTTTGTTGCACGCAGGCAGTTTGGCATGAGGGTCCATCAACCCTGCTGACCTTTTGTCACTAATTGATTAGTCCTGCACATGTACATGAACTTTCATGCATCCCTATCAGGTACAGTACATGTGTACAACATAGATTTACACCTGAAACCCTGACCCAAAGTTGTGAATTTAAAAGGGCAAAGGGCAGAAAAAACTGTCTTTTACATTATACTCCCTTGCTAAATGATTGCTTCTCGACCATGTTGACTGGCCTTGAAATAAAGACAGGTGTGGCACAGCAAAATTTCAGCTGAACCTTTGTCATCCATTTATTACTCAACGCAGTGTTGGTTCGCAGTTGTATTGACAAGGAAGGCCACTGGGCACAGGCTTACATGTATTGTACAATGTACATGTACGTTTTAGTATATCGTGTGTATGCGTGGATATTTATTTTGTGTTGTGTATTTTGTTTATGCAACCAGGAATGTGTGAACTTGTGTAACTCCTCTGCTCTTGACTGAAGTGAAGGTTGAAGGCTGGCTTTATGCCCCCTATGTGTCCCAGCTAAATAGAGATTTTCGCAAGCTCTGGCATTCTCAGCTTGTTAAAAAGTGTCGGGGGCCCACGGACTGGACGCTACTCACAGGGTGGACGCTGTGAACAGGATGGCAGGCTTCTTTTCTGCTCAAAACTAGGATGGAAATTTGGATTGATTAAAAAGTGCTCATTTTAGCAGTGGAGCACAGGCATCACTTTTTCAAAATGGTGAGGGACATTCTGAACTTCTTTTGAGGGATTGATCACCGGTAGGGGAAATTTCTTCTTAACATTGTTAGTTGCTCCCCTCAAAAAAAAAAAGAAAATGAAATATTGAGAAATAAGCTTCAATTTGTTGTCTCTTTCAAAATACCCCAGATAAGGTTTTTGTGTGTGTGTTTCTTACTTGAGGGCAATTATTTTAGCTTTCACTGGCAGGTTATTTGTCGGAATAGTGCCTTGTTGGAAATATCTAGTTCAAATGGGTCACATGTGGCCTAGATGTCTCCTGAGTTGTAGGAATGACAACGTCATAGATAATGAATACAGCCGGAGATGTTTGTGCGTGTACACTGTAAGTACATACATGTAGGACATTGTTTAGGGGAAAGAGACTTTCTTAAACTGATTCTAAAAATTCTGTTCGTGAACATTGCATTTATGTACGTGTACAATTTCAGGTAATTTTTTTTCTTAAAGGTCAGGACCTTACAATGTGTACATTGTACATGTAGTCATAAGTGAAGTTACTGTTACAAACCATGTGATATTGGGAATAGCAACTTGCACACCATTTTAGTTCACACTTTTTTTGTCAGTCTACCTGTTGCCAAGTCAATTACCCTTTATCCTTGTTGACCTTGTCCCATTTGCCAAAATCCAACACACTGTAGTGTACCCAGCAGAGGGACTGTTACATGTACCATGTACATACTGGTACTGGACATGTGCTTTGAAAGAGAACTTTTCCTCTGAATGGTCCTTGTGGTGCAGTTGTTTACCATAACCCTTGAAGCTGAACCTGATTTCCAGGTGTGTTTTCTTAATATTATCTTAAATCGTGTTTTGGTGCTGCTTTGAATCTGTGCTGATACAAATTTCGATCCATTTGTGAGCAAAAGAGTGATTTCATTCCAGGAAGAAAAACTCTGCGTTCCGTTGATTTGGGCAAGAAAAAAATTGAATATTTGGTATTTTGCTGTCCTAAATTTCCTTCTCTGTGGTGATTCATTATTGTGCAAGTGCATGGCAGTGAAGCGGTGATCACATTGCGGAAATTTTAACAAAGAAATGTTGGGCCTGTAGCTGAACCGAAAAACCTAACTGAACAGTGTCTTCCCTCCACAACATTACACCGAGAACGTATTTTTTGATACTGTTAACCTGAAAAGAGTATTAAGTTGCTGGAAAGGTGTGTACAAGAAAAATTTATTGCTTGTACCCTTTAAGCAGTGCCTAAACTCAGTCCTAAATAGCCTTGTTCCTGGACAGTATGTACCAAAAGTAGGCCTGCTTTCATTTAATGATCTGGTTGAAGACTTTTGAAAATTGAACCAGAAGAAAATGAAAAGTGATACACTTTTATACATGAATGTTTTTAAAATGCTTATCTTAGTTTGTTTGCAAGTCTAAACTTAAAATCAAGTCTTTCTGAAATGAACGAGAATAGTTATGTTTCCTCCAGATGGGATGGTAGTCCACTGCAGGTTGCTCACCAGCTGATGCTAATATACCCATTTATACTCCGACTTGTGGGTGGAGAGAGGCATGAAGGGGTGAAGTGACTTGCCCAAGACTTTGAAAGGGCTCAAGGAACTCGACTTAAATTTCAAACCTCTTTTGTGTGAAGAGACCAACACCTTTAAGAAAAATGCATGTTTAGTCCAAGCCTCAGTTTTGGCTCCAGAAATTGTACACTTCCCTTTATATAATTAATTACTTCAAAATTATGCTCTTCAAGAAGAATCGGGGTGCTTGCCAAAAGGTTATTTCAAGGAGACTGTGTTTATATTTTTGAGGCTCTTCTGTTCAAATTGTGAACCCAAAATTCACTCAGTGAAAGTGAGAAATTTTGCTTACTGACTAGTGTTACACACTGAAGCGGCAACGAATCACCCCAAAAATGAAATTCAAATGAGGGCCTAAACTTCCTGCAGATCAATAACATGGATATCAATATCTTTAACATTGAAATTTCTAAGATGACATCACACTTTGGCTCATGTGTAAGTGTGCAAGGTCTCATGGCATAAATCCACAAGGGCAAAAAAATGGCAAATTGATATCTGAAAGTGAGCTTAAATGAACGTGAAGGCACATTTTCATTTACTGCATTTGAAATTGCCAAACCGTATCCGGCACTTGCACATTGCATGAAGCCCTTTAACCATCTTGGGAGAATTACTAACGGTGTATATGCATGTAATCTTGCATGTGGACGGCATGGCATGCATGTCAATGAGCTATTGGGGAACAGATTGTGTAGAACAGGGACCATGGGGATCTGGAAAACAATAGAGTGTTAGCTTACCAAAGTGTATGCTTGCTCAAGTTTAGGAATGCCTTGGCGTGAGGGCAGTGCCACCAGAGTAGAATAGTGGTGGCTTTGGGGGGGATCAGTCCAGTCATGGTTTGATTGGAAGGATTCAAACAAAACACAGGGGAGATAAGGTCACCGAATGCCGCCGTTATGTTCCAGTGGCATTGCACCAGAGCGACATGATGCAGCCTTGCCCTTGTTACACCTGCCTCAGGCAGCTCTTGACAGGCTTTCACGTACATGTACACACACAAAAAAATCAACTTTGTCTGCATTTATACGCACCAGAACTTCAAATCCCTCCACAATGCAGCTGGTACTGTGCGGTATTTTCAACGATGTAACGGTTTGGTTGATGTGAACACAGCACTATTCTCAGCCAGAGAATAGGGCGAACATTACCTGACACTTCATAATTCATGGTCCGCTGCTCCAGCCTGTGTGTTTGTGCATGAGTGCCTGTGTGGCACTTAGGCCTGGGGTGCACGAACAGGTAATGATGTTTTCTACAACATTTACATGTATATTGTGCTCTCGTACATGTAATTGTGGTTGTGTCATGTAAAATTTTGTTATGGCTCTTTGTGCTGTCTTTGTCCATAATGTGTTAGGGATCTTGGACACATGCATGGCAGCAGAAAGTAAGGAATCGAAGATGGCAACAGAATTAGCCACATTCGTGCACACATACATGTAACGCGCACATTGCGACATAAAACTTGCAATGTGGGAAAATGAAGTCATTCAACATAAGTAAATTTTCGACGCTAACCTGACAGTTTGGTCAGTCATTAATGTTGGACTTCCCAGGATTGACCTGTCCTTGTGTTTTGGGCTACCACATGATCTTGGCATCAGGAGAGGGTCACAAATGTGACCTAAAAGATTACCTCTAGAGGGTAAGGTCGCAGGTTGCAGTTACAGGGCATAGGGTTTTGTGGACTATCCTTGCATACGTGCGTCTACATTGCATGTTCTCAGTGATAACCATACCCAACTTAGTCCAAATGAACACTTCCATGATACGCCATCATGCATTCGTGAACACAGACTGCGGGTCTGTACACATTCCGTTGAAAGCTATGTGCTGTCTGTGCATAATTTGCATGCGGCAAAGCCAGAGCTTGCCATGCATCTCTTGGCTGTCTTAATGTAGGCCGCATGCACAGCTGCGTCTGCAGTTGTGCAGATTCCATATGCAGAAGCAGAGTCCGTATGCCAGACTTCCATGATCATCCTTGTCACAAAGCTCACTCTGTCTGCAGGTGATGTCTCTCTGTTGTTTTTCAAAGCCTTGATAATCCACAAGGAGGTTTTGAAGGCTTTGTACTTGTACGTACATGCAAATACACCTTGTACATGTAGCTCAGCCCTTCATTTCACATGCATGGGGCTTGATGCTCCTTGAAATATGTTGGACAATTTCTGCCATTGAGTTCATGCACAGTGGTAGATTTTAGGGAGTTGGCAAAGAATCAGTCTGGAAATTTCACCAAAGTGGTGAGAAAATTTGAGGTTAATTTATTTAGTTACTTAAGACATTTTACAAGTAGACTTGTGGACTCACTGTAAAGTGCACTTGTGCTGCAACATTTTTCATCAAATCGTCCAATGAAGACTCAGAAACATTCTGGTTGATCATAATCTATGATCTTTTAATCTTTTCTGGCCCTGTCTGACTGAGTGCTTGGGGAGGTCCGTTTTCTGTTTGTCTGCACTCTGGTGGGCCACATTTTACAGGTCAAGCTGGGCCCAGCCCTGAGCGAGGCGCACGCGTGAGCACGTACATGTATACCGCAACTCCCTCCACCATCTCCCCAAAGCAGGTGGCACGACCGCATCGATGTGACGCCTGGCTGACATTTGGATTGGGAGTGCGCCGGCTGATCATGTCGTTCTGGCCGTCAGCCGGCACTCGACATGAGCAGCCAAATAGCCATGAATAATTCTCTCTGCACTGTAAATGTTGCAGGGGGAGGGAGGCCTCAACTGTTACCCATTCACCTACTCTCCCGGGCACCAGACTATGGAGACAGCTTGCTTCTGTGACGAGAAGTAAGATGGAATACTGCTCTTGGGGTTGTTCGGGTTTGCTACTTGTCTTTTTCCCTTTTCATATTTCTGCTTATGAAGTATCGCACTTATACATGTACATAGGTTTTTGTATGTTAAAGTGGTTAGTCAGCATAAAGTTTACAAGAATCTGGGCTTATGTTCAGTGGGTAGGCCTTCCCTGTTGTGTGTTTAGGGGATTTTTTTCTGTTTGAGTTGAGGGCCTGATGTTTCGACCTTTAGGCAAGATCATTCTCAAAAAGCAGCCATCGAGATTTTGTGAGCAATCTTTGAGATTCTTGGAAACTGCTTCTGCTGGGATGAAAACATAAGGCCCTCCAACTCGCAGGATTTGTATACATGTGTTTCAGGTCACTGTAGCCAGCAAGCAGTTGACAGCAGTTTTTGTTTTTGACAGTTTCTTTTACTGGGAAAGTTTTGACCGAGACGTGGGAACAATAGTTGCCGCAGTAATACATCTACTCTATTTGCCAACGTGGGTGTAGTCCCCGCAACTACTGAACAAAATGTGTGTACTATACATTAAACTACATGTACATGTACTGTAGAATCCTTGATTTTACGTACATAAAAGCCCTACGTACTGATGATCCATTATATCATAGAGCCGCAGTGCATTGTGGGATAATAGCAGGTCATCAGTGTTCATGTCGCTCATACTCTGGTATCATACAGTATAACTATCTCTGTTTCCAAAAGGCAGCTGGTTTAATAACCATCACTCTAAATCTTCCAGGAAATTTTCTCCCACAAGGGAGAAATGGTAAGATTGTGCCTTTCGCTTTCTTGTGATCAAATATAACATGCATATCTCTGCCATTTCCCCCTCCAGTACTCGCGGCATGCAATTTGGCTGTGTAAACTGCACCAGTGACCCTCATCCTATCCTCCTATTGCGGTCAACACCGCGATAGGTGTATGTGAGTTCATGGGTAATTCCAGAAATTAGGGTCCTATTTTTGTGTGTGCCCCCGTCACATCCAGCATATGATTTTGTAAATTCAGAACACATTTTCTAATTTCCAGGAGTGATGAATTAATTACCTGCCAAACAAATGGTAGTAGTTTGAAATCGATTCCGGTGATACTTGTATTTCCATGTCAAATTACAAAGGTCAGATGTAACAGGGACACAAAAATGTCACACTTTTGGACCCCTAGTTTCTGCAATTACCCGCATAGGGCTGTTGGTCAATTAATCCATGGCAATAGAATGTATAATACACTGGTACACTGATACCCTGGTCCATAACTCCATCTTGTGCTCCATATTGAAGTAATGACATTAATGTCTCGCTTCCGAAATGCAAAGCCATTTAGAGCTGCACAGTGAGTGCCCCGATACATTGTGAATCTTCTGTCCCGCTAATGCTCATGCACGTAGAACCAGGAAGCATTGTCTATCTGCAATCAAATATGGATCCGACAACTGACATCACAAAGTTATGCATGTATTTATTTAAGTTTGCGTTCACTCTAAGTATGTATAGGCCGTGATGAATCCCTTAGACAGTTTGTAAACCCAATCCTACTGGTCGAGAACCCATCATGTGGGCAGTCTTAAACGGTTGATAAGGCATCAGCCAGTCTCATGCATGGAGTTTTGCGCCACCTCATGCGCTAGGTACCATGCCCATGACAATCTCTGATTTTGTACGAGTACTGGCGAGACGCACTAACCGTAACATGGCTAAAGGGGTGTTTTAAAAAAAAATACAAATGAAGTAAAATTGTTTACAAAATAGTCGGAAATGTATATTTTGTTTTTCCTTCTGGGAAGTTGTTGTGACTTTCCGACTCACAAGGTATTGATGTGTGTGTGTGAGGTATGAAATGAAATTAATATGTGCCTGGCTGGTCTTAAAAACATTTATTTATTAAATACGGGCTGAGGAGAATGGACGCTGCTGACGTCCCTCACCTATGGCTTGGGTATAATCAGCACCTCTTCCTCATCCAGTCTGAAAGAAACATTCAAGACCAGTCATGCGCATATTTATTCCCTTATTGATTAAAAAACCTGCAGTTTTCACAGATGGCTTAGACATGTACCAGTGCTTGTACTGATGGCACAACCTTCGTGTGAAACACTCTGTTAGCGTTGGTGACTGCAGTGTCTCAGAGACCATAACTTTTGGCTTCCCATTGACGTGGAATTTTGAGAGCATTTTTTCCCCGGTACATGTATTCAGTATTTCTTTAGACCAAATCAGGTTAGCGAGTGCCAATTTCAGTTTACCGATCACCGCGGCTTGGCTGTAGTGTTTCTGGTTGCCTGTCTGTGAAAAGCCATCAAGTGCTCATTGGTCCCCCCCAAAAAAGTCTCTGGTTTATGGTCACTGCGCGCGTCGCTGTAGACCTGCACGTCGGCAAAATGTAGAATTTTTTTAGTTTGCTTCAAACGATTTCCAAAAAACTTACATGTACTTCATCAGCAGGAATTCTGCTATCGCGTAATTTTAACATGTTTTTGATGGATTGGGTCGAGTAATATGGTGAAGGAATCCCCCTTGGTCACCGTACATTTCAGTCGAGCACTTTTGTCAGATGATGTCATTCGTGTATCTTTACACGAAGGCCGTGTCTGAATCGGGTGGCTACGGCTTGATATTACGCATGATTCTATGGGAACTGGCCGTGGATGCTGCCAAATACTTGGTGTAATTTCCGGCCGTAGCCATTTGATTCAGGCCCGGGCCCACGTCTATGAACCAGACAAACAAAGTGATCTTACGTCCTGCTTAGGTATACAAATTGAAAATGCTTTTAAACAACAAACCGTGAGGGGCCAGTCTATTTCAGTGTCGATGAGGCAGTGGCGGTACATACGCATGCAGTGCACGCAGTGGCGATGGACATCACGTTATGACAACCATACATCTAATATCTCATGCATCGTCACTTGCTAAGAACAAAGTTACTGTAGATTAGAGTGAGAGGAGATTTAATTTTCTTAGCTGAATTTCCCCCAATATTTTATGTGCAACTTGTTTTTTATAAGCTAGAACAGAAAACAATGTGCACAGTACATCATTTACGTCATGAGAATTTTATCTTCATTTTGACTCTGGAGCTGAACTGTTGTCATTTTTTTATTTCATTGGATATTTGACGTTCAACTTGTTTCCTCTAAGCTAAAGCAGAAAACAATGCAAAGAATGTCATATACTGCTACCTGTCCATGTACCGGTACCTCATGAGAATTTCATTTAAAACTGGAAACTGGAGCTGAACATTTATTTTTTACATTTAGTTTTTCCATCGTTGTGCTTCTGTATTTTAACAAGCTCAGTCTTGCCAAGAGTAGAAGCCTTTTGTTTCAGTGAGATCAATGAAACCATTCCCTCTTGTCATATTTTATGGTCTTTTTATTAATTCAAATTCACACTTCTCATTGTAACAAGGCCATGCGCTCTAAAGTATATACGAGCATGTACATCACTTCTTAGGAAGAAAAAAAAGGGGGAAAAAAATGCGTCACTGCATCACCTTATGACCAAGCCTGTGACAGAAACCGGAGTCTGGGGGGGCCTTATGTCGAGGCTTCAGTCACCACGCTTGGTGTTCCTCCTCTAATTTTATCCTTGACTGGTCTTCACCCCTTATGCCCATACTTGGCTGGAGATGACCAGGTGGGAATGAGATGCAACCAACAAAAAAGAAAGAACATACACAGAAAGAAAGAAAAAAAATCCTTCTTTGACTTCTTGCCCCTGCTGTCTGGCTGATTAACATTTCACTTCTGAAATAAGGCCAATGTGTAACCGTGGCCCAGATCTCCTCCTGTAACACCCCATTCATGTATTCAATTTGGCTACTTACCAGGAAACCCTGTCACATGCAACAATGCACGGCCGAGACTGCCTCGGCTATAAATGTTCCAATTTTTGCCCCAACGCTGTTGGCAAAGAAGAAGAAAAAAAAACAAATGCCTGGCTGTAAACATGCACCGTCCTTCAGAGTTCAACCTTGCACTTGACCTTCCCTAAAAGGCAGTGAACTTTGCCTGGTAAACATACATTACATTCAAAGGGGGGGGTGTTTGCCGATGGCACATTCAATTGTGCGAGTTCCCCCATGTGGAATGGTTTAGTGTGGTGAAGGGTAGGTAAATGCCTGCACGTGGCTGTCACTTAGCGCCAGCCAGACACTGTGGGCCTATTTGTCTCACAGGCCAGTGGCCCATTGATGGATTACCAATGTGCCAAGCCAAATTGGTTGACATGCAAATTATTTGGAGTGGATCTCACATGGGCATGTACAGGTACAGCTGCCAAGGCTAAGTGTGGTAGTATTTTTATGTGAGGGCTTGATGTCAGGATGTTGAAAGCAAATGTTAGCAAAACTACTAGTAGTGGTGATATTTGACAACAATTTTAAGATTCAATGTTGTGACTTCAGTAAGGTGCAAAAAAATGAAATTGTCGAAGTGAAAAAACTTTTTTGTACCAGTAGCTTTACATGAACTTAATTTTGTGAAGCGGTTGGTACCGGTACATACTGGTACGTCGCACCCACGCATCGTACTCATGAACATGCATGCACCCACCAGTAACTAGCCTCATGCACTGCACCTTGTCAACATACATGTACAGTGTAATTTGATATTCAGTGTCTACCTGAGATAAAGTAGAGGTACATATACGTGTATGTGCTAGGAGACATACAGTCATTGGGTGCATTTGATTACATGTATTGGTAGCTTAGACATGTAAACTTGTGAGGGTTACATGAGAGCGTTCAATTAGCCATCGCACAATTGCTTGTGCCTGCCCCATTCCCCTCCCCCGCCGGCGTCAGCCTCCAGTGCCGTGGTGCATGGTGATGGAGGAAGCAAGATGGCAGCTATGTGTACATTCACGAAGAAAGAATTTGAGAGTCACAAGAGATGATGTTAGATAATGTTACTTCAGTGGTACGGCTAATTAGATAAGCTTGTAACATTCTGCTTGCCCCCATCATTTCTGGCATCTCCATGGTCTCTCAGAGGCTTGTTTGGGTTGTTTTGATTTAGTCACGGTACAACAAATGCACAGAAGGTTTACTCGAGCCTGTCCCACTGATACAGAACTCTTGTGCTCTGAGCACACTAAAGCACATAACCTCTACTAGATGACAGAACGTTTTCAGTTTTGAAGAAATCTGAAGTTTGAAGAAATGTTCAGCACAGATAACCTTTGACCTTAGATTTCCCATATATCCAGGCAGAAGCACAAGAATGTTGCTCTGTCTGACATCATTTTGTGGCTATACAGAGGAAAGCTACCTGTGCGTGTAATTGAATATGTTATAATCTGGATATGTGACCTTTCCAAACAATGAAATACTAGCAGCCAAGATACATGTACAATAAACCAACATACTTAAAATGCAATAAGAGGATTGTATTCAGATGCTTGGAGCATTGAACTGAGTCAGATGAGTGATTGATTTGATTCAATATCAAGTGATTTCTTTACAAATTACATGTGTGCACACGGTTTAAAATGAAATATGTCCTTTACTGATCCCCCTTAAGGCTGGTTCGTACAGTGAATGGGAAAGTGAAGAAACTCCGACGTCACAAAACATTTGAGTTGAAATTTGTTCAACTGTTGCAAATTTACAGCATGAATATTTGATCCGATGTCACAATTTCGCATCCATGTTTGCTTTTGCCCTATGTACATGTACATGTTTGAACTGGCCTTTTAGAGTGTTCTGTATGACACACTTACATGTGTTAATAGCCTGTGGAATAATTTTGGAGGGATCATATTTCCATACAAACAAATACATGTATGAACATGTGCACACTTTATTTATGTTCATGTATATGTAGGCTTGGGAAGTCTCCCTTTTTTTTTGATACACAACTGAAGGATTTCGGTAGTCATTCAGAGGATGACATTGCTAGAAATTTTTACCCATTTTAGCAGTTGAAGACTCACATGTTACTCAGTAAGGATCGCCCAGTCAAAACCTAAAACCAAAGAAATACTGAGAAAGAAATGTCCAAATCTACGTCATTTATCTGTTAGATGGAACTATTGTACGTGAGCAGTACATTGTAAAGATTGTGGTGTACATGTACATGTATGTACACCTACAGAATACAGTCAGTAAGGTCCCTTTCATGCATTGCACCTTCTGTGGATGTACTGAGAAATTGCTTGAAGAAGAGTGACAGCAGCCCTCTCTTGTCAGAAGTTGTCCAGTCTGAGCTTCGTACATATACATATGTACAGTACTTGTACCTACATACCTGCAAGGGTTCATGCTGTACCGTACATGTATGAGAATGAAAGTAAATACTTGTAATCTGTCAGGAGAACTGTTCAACTTTCATAGATTACTTTTTTTCATCTTTTGAAGTGATGGATAATCATGGCCTGACTTCATTGACTTCAAATAATGGCCACACTGGTACATGTACTTGTACATAACCTTTAACTGTGTTCTGCCGATACATGTGCATGTATTTAATGCAAAGAAACAGAATGGTGTTCAGGGGGAAAAAGTGCTGTCACTTTGGATGGTGTGTCAACAGGATGTACATTAAACATGTTGAGGGTGTTAGTGCATGAAACACAACCTCATGCTTCATGACAGAGTACTGTAAATCACTCCAAGTTGTTTATTGAAGTACATGTGCGGGTCACTGCCCCCTGTGAGTTCAGAACATTTGTTGGACAGCATTCAACTCAGGGTTTTTGGGGGGTCCAATGACTGCTCATGTTTTGAATGCACTTCATTGTGATATGCATAATCCCACTTGATTTTAATTAAAAAAACAAGGGTTTTTGGAGTAAGTAATGTACTCGGACATGACGTTATTTGAAGCCGCCAATACTGACTTTTGAAAATGAACAGATGACACAACCACAGTCCTTTGCACACTGTGCTTGTACTTAGACTTCCCAAATGCTCACCCTTGGTGGCCATTTGTTTGAGATTTCATCACTTTTTGGAAACTTTTGGAGATTGTCGCGGAGCGATACTTGCTACAATGCCCTGCTGTGGCCCATGACCACTTATTGGGGGCTTCACGCATGCTCGACCTCCATGGATTAGTATGAGAGATAGGCCACTATTAAAACTACATGTAAAACAGTCATTGAGTTAATGTCATTGGTTGTAAACTAGACAGTGAAACTTTTTTGTTACATAAAACAATGGGAATTCTTAATCAGATGGAGTACATGTACATTTAGGTAGTCACCGCTTGCGCCATGCTAAGTTGTCAGTATCATGCCTGGCTCTGCCTTTTTTCTCAAAAATCTGTTGCCTTTTAAATATGTGGCTTTAATTTGAAGACACAACTACTGTCTGGAGTACTCTGTGCAGTTGCCTGGATTTTGACCACAACAGTGGGGGCCAGTACATCAGGCCAGGGGTCGCGTGAGTCTGTGAAAGTGTCTTGTTTCTTCTCACCTACTGGACATGTACATGCCTGGTATTACAGTACTTGTTCTCTCGTGTTTTCTGAAACTTAAAATTTTGTTATATCCTTACCCAGCATTATGAGATTTCAATTTGTACAGCGTATTCACACACAGGCACACAGTCATTTTAATTAATTGGTTCAAATTCTTGCCTTTTTATTTCCAGCTTCAATTGCCATGGAATTTTGTAGCAGATTTTATGAGTGTTTTTGTATTTGGACGGATTTTGTAGCAGATTTTATGAGTATTTTTGTATTTGGACGGATTTATGTTAGTGCTTGGAGCTGTTTTTATGCATCACGTTTTATAAGTCAATTTCAGCCTCCTTGCTTGCTATGGCTTTTTTCCCCCATCTCATGAAAATGCAATCATTTCGCTTAAGCCCATTAAAATGTAATAATCCGCCTAAGCCCGGCCTCAGTTGTTTTGCAAATCTGGCCATCTTTTCAATTTTCACATTGTGGACTTCCACAGCCTCTTTGGGTGCATTTTATTGCCCTAGCAGGGGCTTGGCTGTTGAGTAGGCCTACCGGGTACATGTGGTGCTTGCATGTTCACTTCTAAGTTTGGTTTGTGGAATGATTCTAATCTTTGCATAAACAGCTCATAATCTGAAGTGGGAATGGAAAGAAATTCACCCACATCCACATAGTAGTCCCCCCCCATATTCTTTTTGTTGGGCATCATTTAAAGAATGCAGTTGATGATACAGTTTAGCAAAATATACATGTATCTTGTAATTTTACAAAACCTTGTATTCAGAAACTTGTAAAAAAGTACATGTCCGTGTACGTTTAGAATAAAGTATAAGAAAACTGCGGAGCATTGATGATCAGTAATGTAAAGTGGGACTGAAAATTCAGCACCTTAGCAAACCGATGAGCACTGCTTTTTCTTACTTTGCCCCTACATTACGTTTAGAATATCCAGACTAAATTTGAAGCCTTTGTTATTTTTTTGTCCCGCAGGCTGCTGTTTACGTGTAGTAGAAACTTTGAGTTTTTCAATGGCAAGTGTAATTTCAAAATTACACTTGCCAGATGAGGATGATGCAAGTAGATTGGCTCCAGTGAATTTCACAATTTGTTAAATGCTTGTATGTGTGTGTTTCGCACAAGTCTGATATGAATCTTCTTTTGCATGCCTTTCGGGTGAAACGATAACACTTGACACCTCGTGCACGCAGTGCCAGGCCAAGATATTTGGCCACTTCTCAAAACTGATGGCTATCCGGCAGGTTGTTATCAGATGTGCAAATGGGAAGAGATAATGGACCACCTTGGTGCACCTGTGACTGAGACACAAACTGACTGCATCTTCCTTGGAGTATCCATGTCAAGTATCCTGGCTGCGCTGGCCATTGTAAAAAAAAAAAAAAAAATTGGTTTGTCATTTTGTCCCCCCCCCAAGTAAATGCAGGCTAATTACGCGTAATGTACTACCGGTAGTTACAGTATTGCTTATTTCACCATAATCAGTTATGATATGTTTTTTTCCATTTTAATAGGATTTCAATTTTTTTTTTCCATTTCATTTCCTCAAATTTCCTCAGTTTTCATCAGTCTGTGTTGTAGTCATACTTTTATGGGTCTGCAAGGAACTTTATATTTTTCTTCAGGGTGAGATGCTGGTGTCGTGCCTGCTTAATGTAGTGAGAAAACGCTGATCAATTGCTGCAAAAGAAGTACAGCTTGAAATATTACTGTCATTTGCCGGGAAATTAAAAGAATTGAGAACGTCCTGTACATACATAAATCATTCTACCAAGTAATTTTTTTTATTTTAAAGTGGTGAGTGCCATGTTGAACTCAAGATCTTGTTCGTTTTGACGTTCTCATGGGTTTCAGGCGGGCCTTTACAGTAGGCTCTCGTTTGTAGTTTTTGTGCGAGGTGTTCTTCTCTCAGTGGTGCAGCCCACGTACATGGTAATACATGTGCATATATGCAGCAGCATGCAGATTTTGGTTCCATCCACATCTGTGTGTAAACCAGACTACTAGTAGGTCATTGAACTACAAGCTGCCAGTTGGCATTTGTGGTAAGGGTGGCGCCCACTCTGGTGGATGGCCGTATTGTATTGTCCAGTGAGTTCCAGCAACCTATGCTTACCAAAAAATTGTTTTTCTGAAACATTGCACTGCTGGGATGTCGTGAAACCAAGATCAGGTTATGCTGTGTGTACAATCATGCTATTCCTTGCGTGGACGTGAGAACAAGCAATGTCCACATAATGCAAGCTGTTAAGACTGTGTGGAATTGCAAAGGTCTGCACGACGTTTTCCCTTTAGAATAGAAAAATAGGTTTAGAAGCATTTGGGGGTCAGGGTTACATGTATTTTTTGGTACAAAAATTGAGAGGAACAGTCGAAGCAAGTATCACCTAAAATCTATCTTATAGTGTTCACAGTGGAAGAGAAAGGGATATTTTAACAGAATATTTTTGGAAGTATAACAGATACAGTACATGAGGACAAAGGAACATCCACTCAAGACATGCAACACCGTGGGTGCGTGTCCCTGGGCAGGACATCATACCACTAATGGCTTCCCTCCACCCAGGAGTCAAGTTGGAGCAGCCTGTTTGAATGAGCTGATCCCACTGAAATGACGTAATCATGACTTGTAGTTCTGATGACCTAAGATGGCATTTGTGACCAGCAGTGTGTCATTCCAAATCTTCCGAACCCAGGCTGAAGAATAGACCAGTGACATACCAGTAATGACATCGCACTTTGTTTACGTGTGTGTGCTTTCCCATGGTATTGAGGTGGGATGTGATCCATCGAGTCCCCATATGAAATCACACATGTGAACGAATCGTGACATCATTATGCGTTAGGTCCAGTATACATGTATATGGAAAATGATGCCAATATGTATACACACGAACAATGCAAATTTGGCAACTTTCAATGGCTGTAACAACCAAAGTTTATTGCGAGCAAAATTTCTTCTTTTAAGTCACGTTGAAGTTTGAAAATGAATAGTGGGGAAGAAGAATTGTCAAACACATCTACATTCCTGACTGCAGCTGATTTGGTGGGTCACTTTTTTTTTACATTCCACGCTGGGACCCCTAGAGCAGGGCCATCAGACATAGTGTACCTTGACTGGGTGTAAGCACTTCATGTTCCCTTCATAAATTCACGCTCAAGGCAGACAGTTTCTCAGCAAGGGATTTTTATGGCAGGCGTGAACCACAAATGCGAACATCTGTCCGAATGGCCAAAAAAAGGCAGCTTGGGCTACCCTGGGGATTGAAGTGGGGATAAATGCTGCAGTTGGGATTTCTCCTAGTCAGACGCAGATATGAAGCAACCCCAGCACCGCTGGTTTATGGACTGCTTCCAAACCTCAAAGGGGATTTTTGTCTGAGGTTGTCACCTTTTAATTTGCCTCATTTGAAAAACCTCTTGTTTCTCATGTAGAAAGAAAAATAAAAGCAGACAGTATTGTTTTCCTGTGGGTATATTAGCTTGAACCTTCCGAAAACCATAGGGGTATAGTGGCATGCTCTTTGGGTAGAAACTGCCAAGGGGCATTACTGATTGTACCGGTAGTGTATTGTGCATTGAGAAAATACTTGTACGAATAAATAGTGGCTTTACACACGTGGACTTTCCCAGTCTTGCAAAATTTTTCATAAGAGTCTGGTGAAATCTTAAGGATCCTGGAGACTTGGCTTAAAGTTTCTACTGTTTTCAAATTTTTTAAAAAATTTATTTTTTTAATTGCAATTTGCAATACATTGTGCCACCAGGAGGTTGCCATTGAAAGGTATTTTTTTTGTTCTTGATTCCCCCCCCCCCATAAAGTAAGGTGAATGGCAGTAGACAACTGGAGAAAGTGTCATGCTGGGACACATATTACCTCACAAAAACTACCATCTTGATGATACTGTTACTTGCATTCTGAAAACACTTACGGATCTTCAACCCAGAGAAACAAGCAGGGGAAACAATCCAAGTTTCCCAGGCCAGGGGCACAACAAACAGAATTTGTCGACCGTGTCCCACAATGCACTGCGAAAAATGGCCTCTCCATGGCAACCTCTTGGTGGGAACTGTTATTGTGAACCTCCCATGTTGCAATAGTATGCATTTCTTATGAGAGTTGCTGGGGTGGGTGGCCATACAGTCTTCATGCATGGCAGCCATCTTTGGAGCTACATGTAATGCTGTTCAAGCTCAGCTGAGTAGGCCATTTGTGCATTTGTTTGTCTCCTATGTCCCCTGGTCCCTTACTTCCTATTTGCTCAAACAAGCAATAAGGGAGAGTGTTGACGGAATGTAATATGCCACAATAAACCTGTGTCATGATGTACATGTAATTACAGATATTATTTACATGAAAAAGTTAGACACCATAAGTCCAAATGTGTATTGGACAACACTCTCAGGAAACTTGTGGATGAGATAAACCACCAACATGTAGAATTAAATTTAAGAGCAAATGATGGCTTATTTAGGTATTCCAGAGAGTTTTCATCAGAAGAATGAAAACCAATGCAAATGAACAGGCTTGCTGCCCTTATGTGCATCGATGAACAAAAGCGGTTCACTCAGCACAGGTAATAATTAAAATGTTGTTGTAATGATGATGACATGATGTACATGCAGGAGTAAGACTGTGTGTTGGCACCAGTCTTATCTCAGGGGGATGATGGGGGGTCAAGACAAGGTTCCTGCATGAGAATATTTCCTCTCTGGCAGATCAGCCTAGCAAAGCAGTCGGTTCTTATGATGTTCCTTTCTGGTGAGTGGAAAGTGGTGTTAGAGTGAGCCCATTGATGACCCTCGGCACCCAGCCACAAGCCTCTCGAAACACTGTCTGGCAAGGTGTCTCAAGTCTGCAAGAGGGTGGCTCTTTTATCTCATTTGATCCTCAACAGCTTCCCAACTGTAACGGTATGCATGTCAATGATGATCGAAAATGTGAGCCAGAATGCGACGACTTGTATGCACAGTAGTAATAAACACTGCCAGGCTTTAAATTCATAATGTAATCATTTTGAATGTACATGTAATACGGTGCGGTACAACATCACTGTCTTAATACATCAAGGTATAAAGACAGTGATGTATGGCACAGAGGGTGACATTAAAGTTGGACACTGGAAATTTTCAGACCACCTGATTGATCTGAACAAAAGTGGACGACACTTTGTACATGACAGTTCATCTGACCCTGTTGAACAGCCAAGGCCATCCCCAGGATTTTTTCCAGGGGGCAGGATTTTTTTCCCCAGGGGTGGAAGAGGTGGGGGGAGCAAAGTTTCCTGATTTTTTTCCCCCAAGCAAATTGGTGTTTTCATTCTCTCTCCTCCAATTTCTGCTAACTCACTTTTTCATTTTCCTTTTATTTTCCTGTTCTGTTTTTCTTTTTTTGACTTTGATGTGGACAGCAGACTATGAGATAACATTTGGACACTTTTTCCATTTAATTGGCCCCTCTGATGTCTCGAAAAAACACCTATTTTTACAACTCCACTTCACTTGAACGCATCCATCTCTCAAGTACACTTTTAAAAACAAATTATCAGCATTTTTCTGGACAATTGAGGGTGCTGTGGTTGTGATGTCATTTAAGGAAGACACTGTTCAGTTTAAAGGTTTCTCTGTTGAAATTTTCAACCCAAAATTTGCTATTGAAAAATTCTTCTGTGAAACGATTGTTCATCAATTTGTTGCTAGATGTGCCAGTAGATATAGATGTACTTGTACAACATTGAAGTACCAAAGAACAGAAACTTTACGGCAGCAAAATATCAAAAATTTTAGTATGTTTTGTTCATAAATCAGTGCAACAACAGGGTTTTCTCCCTGGGTTGAGATCACTGTTTTGCTCATATGTATGGAAATTTGCATTTAAGCACAAACACCAAAAATGCGCCAGAATACCTTTTAAAATAGCCAAGCAAAAAATGAATTAAGGTTTTAATAAAACACAATAGCTCATTTCAAAGGGTGAAATTTTTTTGTAAATTGCATCATATAAACCCTTTAATCTCAGAGTTAACCAGCCAGCTGCCAGCCGGCTCCGTTGCTGGCTTCCAGGTAACACGTAATGCGCATTGCATAAGTACACGTACCACATTAATCAGATAATGTTGCAGTCATCCTCCCCTGGTCAGGTCAGACTGGGCATGTCGTTCCAGCCACCAGGGCCCAGACAGATATGTTTGCTCAAGAAGCTTATTGTTGATTACGTCACTCTCCTACCCCCCCCTTTCCAGTCCAGACAGGGAGCTTTTGTCGGGCACTGTGTCTGACTGGTGTGATAAAAAAAGTGATTGTTATTGGTTTTTCAGTTTTCAGGAACATTTACAGTGCATGTACCCAGCACTCCTGTAAGTATTCACTTGTCTACTGTTCTGATAGAGGCGGATATTCCCAAGGCGAAAGACTTGGGCCTGTAACTTGTTTGCGGAGCGACAATTGTCCATTGAAGTTATTTCCTTTACCCCATTGTGTAGGTAAAGTAGACATTGTGTTCTATACACGTACACAACTAATGGTATGGCTGTACTTGTATACTAGTATGTATGCTAAGTTGAAAATGGATTGTTAATGGAGCTCAAGAACTCTAGTAAGCAGCAGTGTCGAGCAGTTTCCTTTTTACGTATTGCTGTAACTGACGCAATTGTCAAGTGGTATACACATACAGATTTTAATGTCTGTGCATGCTTGGAATTTCTGTTTTTGTTCTCGGTGAAGAGTTTATTAGTTTACGTGTGTTTTGGACATGAGGCATACTCTTAAAGAAAGAATTTTGCTTTGAGTAGAAAAGAGTGAAAGAAATGCTGGCGAAGACTGAAAAACCAGTACTCAAAAGTGCATGAGCTGGATTGTGAAACTTCTGTTTAATAATACTCTATGGTAATGCCTCAATCAGTTCTCTTTAAGTCTGTACTAAGGTAAGTACGGTATTGCTGTATACATACATTGTACATGTGCATGATACATGTAAAAAATACACAAGGCAGCAAGTTTTAACTTGCAACTGTTAACATTTTACATGTACACTATACATGTACTTCAGTTTTGAGTAGCTGTGTGTAATTATGTGAAGTAAATGCTTCGGTATTGTGAAGCCCTGAGGGGAATTCTGGGGCTCATACTTGTGCCAGTTTTCACAGAAATTAGGGCTGTTGATTGGTTTGTTTGGCCTATGGGATTGGGCCAAGAATATGTAAGAAGCCCAGCAGAGGAACCCAGGTCTGGAACCAGTGTGCTGAGTTGTATGGTGTCATGCATATGTGTCAGACTGGAGGGAAGGGAACTGTGCAGGTGAGGTGGCAGTGCTACAAATGGTTTGAGATGTTTCTGAAGAGGGATACTAGACTTCTGTTTGGCTCACCTGGGTTCGTGTGCTGAGTTTGCTTAGTGAAAAATGCCTTACAGTGGGTATTTGTGCTAAGCCAAAAAATAAGCAGAAAACAATGCTCTTGAAGTAATACATAAGTTTATGTATACTGCTGGTATACTTGCTGAATGCTGTGGCTGGTTACCTGTCTCTGCTGACCATACATCCTGAGTGCTTAGCAAATGACTGGGCTCGGTGGGATTGTGCACAACCAGCTGAAAATTGGTCATGTCTGGTCTGTGTTGAGAAAGAACGTGGGTGTACTTACAATATACCATGTCCTTCACAAACTGCTCTTGGAAGTACATGTATTCAGTTCAGTAGTAGCGATACATGTACATTTAGTTCACTATGAAGTGGGTACATGTACTGGTAATTAGAAGATGAAAACAGTCCTATCTAAATGTGTGTGTCAGAAGCTGGTTTCCTTGTGTCAGGAACCGGTTCCACATAATGGAACTGGGAACGGGTCACTAACTTACTGAAACACTCAGTGACTATTCAAATAGTGAAAAAAAAAGAGATCTTAAGTGGCAGTTTTGCCCGGGGAGGGTTCAAATGAAGACCAGAGTAAACAGAACACTAAAACCGAGTTTATTTTATTATGTGAAAATTGTTGATGTGCAGTTTGGGCAGTGAGAATTGACAATCTGAATGCAATTTTATTTTTTTTAAATATTATTATTATTGTGGTATTTGGTTTTCCCTCATTTTCTTTCCAGGTTCTCATATTTTACTTCCATAGATTACCTAGTTTGTGCCCTGCCTGTAAATGCACACCACTAATGCACCTATCAATTTTAACATGGACCCCTGAACCCCCCCCGACAATGTGAGTCATTGTGGGTCAGTTGTCATACATTTGGAATACAATGATGATGCAGCCCTGCATCCTATTTTTGACACACATCTCCCCCAAGTTAATGCACAAACTTCTCAATTTTTTTGTACACACCAACTCTTAACATCGCATAAATATGACTCCAATCAGACACTGGTATCATTACAAACGAATATCGCTGGTATCTATGTGGAGACCCATGTTATACATACATGTACGTCGGACACCAGACCATAGATTTGTCAACCCTCTGTGGAGTTAGGGCAGGGCAAACTAATACTGTGGATTGTTGTGAGACCGATATTGAACTCGTACAGTGCGTGACAACGAGTGTGGGGTCCTTGTACGTGCAGTCTCACTTTTTCGTTTTGCTGATCACATTGCTTCCCGGGACCGTAAGTTCCTTCCTTTAACCAGTCACCATTGATGAAATTGCTACCAACAAGATGGCATTAATATGCATCACCCCCAACAACTGTGTGTATGCAGAGAGAGCGCAGGACTCTGATGCATCATTCATACAAGTTGTGGCAACGGCTATTTGCTTAACCACACAACAATTTTGCCTGGTGTCATAATGCAGAAACCACACACGTCACACACAAGTACCAGGCAGAATTCACAGCAACATGTAAAACAGTCTTTGAGCTTTCTGCCATCAAGGCTGCGGAATGTGTGATAACCAATGAGGTTTGGTACCCAGACACAAGGGTATTTTACAGTTTATTTATGTCCACATTTTTCCTTGTGTGGAAAGGTGCCCTGCTAAAAGTACAGCATGCTTTATACATGCGAGTTTGTACATATCATGTGAGTAACAATGACAAAAATCATTGTATACCACATGGCTCTTTACTTTTTACCACTTTAATCAGCTTTTGTGAAGAGATTTTGAAAATGCAGTGTACAGTGTATTTACATGTACTGACACACCTTGTTGCATCCCTGGTTGCATGTGTGACGCCCAAAACATCGCACTTGAGTTTGACGCACCTCTTTGGTCACCATCTGACTGACCATTGACCCACATTGACTTACATTGTCCGGGGGTTCAAGGGTCAGCATTGCTAACCTAAGCAGGTACTCATGCTTTCCAAGTGATGCTAAGTGGGTTTGTTAGAAACCCGAATTGCATTGCTGTCGACCATATTGTGGAGTCAAGTTTTAGTTTGATATAAATTTTATGATGCTAAACGTTCACACGTTTTGCGTTAATTAGTGAGTGCACAGTCATCAAGCTGACCTTTCTCAGAAGAGTTTGTTTGATGCCAAGCCCAAAATGTTTTGAATACTTTATGACGTTGTGAAGGGATTGATGGAAGAGACTTTCCATTCCTCTTATCATTAGGTAAAAACTGTTAGTATTCATGAAGATTTTTTTTTTTCATCGAGACTGGTAGTCCTAAGTTAGCCTTGTCCCCCTTCCCCTGCTACGATAAATCTTGTAAAATGAAATTATGAATTTTTTATCGTCACCTTGAGCACTAGACAGCTATTTCATCTCCACTGCCCTGGAGGGATTGAGCTTCTAATGGCTGGAGACATACGTGTATGCATCTACCTGGTACTCAGTCATTAAACATGACCCTGGGAATCAGATAGTAGCCATCTGCCGGGATGGACAAATGACCACTGGCTTAATAGACAGCCAGAAACTGATCCTTGAACTGTCTGAAATTGTCTCTCCTTTTTTGTCATAGGTTAAAACTATTGCATATACCAGTACTGTTGATTTTGATTGAAATTGTCTTGATTAAAATGTCCTGATCAATTAAGGCATTTAGGGAGCAGGTTTTACTATCAAGCCATTTCGTGTCATAGAAGAGTAGGTTTCTGCCCATAGACCCCTTAACTTTTTCAGTGTCACAGTCAAAGTTTTTGCCTACCAATCAGTGGTTTCCAGACCATGGCTGGTCATTCATACAAGTCAGTTAAGCCATCTCTTGGCCAAGCCATTTTTATTGGCCAAGAGTCCATCAGGTGGCTAGTCTCAAGCAATTGATGAAGCACTGGCAGGTTGTGCCCTTTTTCATGTAATTTGCATAACGTGCACTGATCTCCATTAAAGGAGATTCTTTACGACTACTCTTGTGAGGAACGTACCATAACATAGCTAGAGGGGTGTTTGAAAAAATAAATAAAATTGGTTAGCACAATTTTGGAAATTTGTGTAATTTTTCAACTCGTTTTGACTTTGTGATGCAGAAGGTATTTATCAGTAAGAATAAATGTGCTTGGCTGGCCCAAGAAACTGGATGCTGATGGTGTCTTGGCCCTAAGCTCAACCATTGTCCAGCATCCCTTCCCCATCCAGTCTTAAATGAATAATTAAGACCGGCAAAGCACGTAAATGTAAAAGCACGTAAAAATCCCTTTATGTACTAACTAAGAATACCTCTTCCTTTAATACTGATGAAGCAAAGGTGCATTTTGAGGCAAACTTCATACCAGTCAAGGTTGATTAACTCGGCAAACTTTGTCCACCCATGCCAATGGTGAATCTGTCGTAGATAGATCTTAAGATCATTATTAAAGGTTTATTATATCATAAGGTACAATGTATATAGATCATAATCAGTTCAAACCAGACATTTTTTTAGAAGATGACCAAAGTTGCTGGTACATGTACACGTAAGGCTGTGCATTAGCCTGTCAGACCTTGTAAACATACATGTACTGTATGTCATCAACCTGAAAGTTCATTAACTGAGTACCTGGTATTCTCCTAGCCAGACTCGTACTGGAAACGTACGTGTAGTGCGTCAAGCTACAGACTGGATTTATGAAATAGAAGTCACACTGAGGAGAGGCATTTTCATGCGCATGGTTGCGTTTGCTGTATATATCCCTTGTCTTTTTTTTTTTGTAAATGCCTCATAACCCATCTACACAGTTAAGTGCAGATTATTTGTGTTTGTTTTATGCATTCGCAGGTAAAACCAATGATTTAAAAAAAAAAAAAAAAAAAAATCTGCCAAAGATATCTGGCTATGATTGTGTGAGTGCGGAGGTGTTGGTAATGGATGGTACATGTGAGGGGAGATGATCATCATTATATGAGTGGCGTTCATTAGGCAAAGCTGCGCGTCCTGTTCTCGTCAGGACAATGCACCCAGGTTTATCTGGCACCCCCCTTCCAGTAATGCACAGCATTTGTTATCTCCGTGTTGCTTTATCGCTTTTGAGTCAGTCAATTAAATGGCCCTTCGTTGTCTCGTATCTTTCACACTTATTGACGGGCAAAGCGGCACAGGGCCAGTTGTCGGCACTGCTCATCTAGAGTGTTCCTGTCATCTACGAGAGTTTGCTTGTCCTTAGTCAGCCGGAAAGAACCTGTTTAGCTTTTTTTTCTGGTTTACCTTAGCTGAAAAGTTTTGGGCATCTAATCTGATTTACCGGTCCAACATCTGGTATCATCAAGGATTAAAAACCAATTGCACTAAATGACTTACATTGTGAATCTAGCAGAATTTGTACAATACTCAAATTTATCAATATATTATATAACAGCTTTTGTGTTTCAGCCTCCAGCAGACATAAATTTGTGCAGTATTTTGGGGAAGGGTTGTACAGTTACTGTATTTTTGTTTGTCTGATTTATATGCAAGTATATGTGCACTGTTTAGTTAACCATGTTACCAACATTTGTTTCTCTAAAAATACGAATAATTTTCATTCAGGCAGTATGCCGTAGTACAGATGCATACGTTAACGCTGTACTTCTCAGTTACATTTAACATGCATGTACTTACATGTACATGTATATGTACATGTACAAGTAAGTGATGGAGGTCCAGTGGCATAGTACTTGAACGGTTTTTGCATACAGATCTGCGTTGGCTAGAAAAAATTCTGGGAATAGTGATGAAGTCATTATCAAAGTGTGATGGGGAAGCTATGCAGGTATGCACATTACATGATATTAGAATTAGAATTAGAATTAACCATATACTAGTACGTGTATATGCTTTGACATTACTAGATATATGCATGAACGTTAACATGTACATGGGTTTGTAGCTCTATGATTATATTAATACTCCCTTCTGTAGAATGTTGTGATCCACTGACCCTGGTCCATTTTTAACAGCTCTTGTTCCCAGCAGGACTTTGCTCTTGTAATTAACACCACCAATCTCAGAGTGTCAAAGAAGTACATGTAAGGGCAGTGCCTATTGGCCAACTGGCCTTGAGATGTAGAGTAACTCTGCAGTCATTGGTTGGAGGTCCCTTTAGTGCAGACAGCTGGATATTTCAGTTGGCTGTCCGGCCTTGAGTCCGGTGCTCGCTGGTGTGGGCTGTGTTCCCATTGGTTGCTTATTTGGAGGGTCCCCCCATATTCTTTGTCCATTGGCTGGGTAGCCTTGGTGGAGAATGCTAATGAGCCTGGCCAGTTGCCTCTGGTTGGCTGGCCTTGGGCTGTATGCTAATGAGGTATTTGCCTATTGGCAGGATGGCCTTGTGTCCAGCTGCCTGTGGGTGACTAATGTGATGACCAGACAGAGCAAGGCCAGAAGCTGGACAAGACAGTCTGGCCAAGTGTAAATATGCATTGGTCATTTCTATCAATTATTAAAAGGGAGAAAATGCACTGTGTATTCAGGTGGCAATAGCTAATTCTTCCAACAGAAGGGGTATTTAATGTTTTGGCTCAACTTTGAATTAGATTTGAATTGGATTGTTAAAATCTTAGTTTCTTTAGCTAAGAAATACATGTACCTGTTATGTACATATAGGCCTACATGTACATGTATGGTACATGTCCACGTACATGTTCGTTAGTGTACATGTACCATTACCTGTTCTTAATTCTTATCAACAGTACACTTACTGTAGATGTTGAGTACAGGCTTCATTAGTGTTTTGAAATTATCTGGTAGTAAATTTTACCTTGTTTCTTTGAAGTCAACTATATGTGTGATAAGTGGCAGAATCTCATTTGATGTGGCACACACACAAGCCACGTTTCAGTGGAATTATCGATATACATGTACCTCCATATTCCACCTTAACGGCATTTTTTTCTTAAATGCTACCCTTGAAAATGCTCCTGTATCTCAATAAACCTTATTTTCAGGTTTTGTTTTGCATTTCAAAGGGTGTTTTCGAGCACCTCTGGTTTCATGCCGAGCGTGATTTTCATTAGTGAAACTGATGTCATTCCGGGAAGAAAACCTCAATGTTACATGGATTTGTGCAGTAAAGAATGCTGTTTTTATAGATTTATAGTTTTCAAGCCAAAATTTCTTTTCATTAGACATTCATTGTTGTGTTAATGCACAGAAATAAACTAGCAACCCTTCCTCTGAAATGTTTTCAATAACTAAATTTTGGGTTCACCATCCGAATAGAAAAACCTGTAAAATGCAGAGTGTCTTCCCTGTTTTACAGTTTTCACCAGCAGAACAGGAGTATAAAGTTACCTATATATACATGTAATCTCTCAGGAAAATGTCATTGCTTGGAGTAAACTCTGTTTGGGCGATAAAACAAGAATCTCGAAAAAACCAAAGGTGGGATGAAGCAGGTGTTTGCAAAACACCCCTTAGTGTTTTCCATCCTTGAACACAGTCTGTCCTATCACAGCCAGCCAAAATTGTGATGGAGTAGCAGTAGGTTGAGCTGTTGTACCTCGTGCAGTACAGACTTCAGGGTATTGCATTGGAAAGCCACTCAGAGTTTGTTCAAGTCTTGTTCATTTTAGAACGGGATGCCTCCAAGAACATGGATGTACATGAAGATTGGATGTCTGCATGAACAGAAGAGGTTTTCAAAGCCCTTATCAGTAGCTGTATGGATTGACATTGTTTGGTCAAAGGAGGGAATAACAATTACAAGAAAATGAAGCGAAGTGAATAATAAACATGTATTTACCGTACATGTACAGTGTACATTAATGTGTTTCCATGGTAATAAGTAAATATGAGTTCATTAACATTTTGGCAGCAAGTGAATAAGCCCTTTGCGAGTTGAATTTAAATAAAATGTAGTACATCAAGTTATTTGATCGCACCTATGATAATTTTAATTCCCAAGACTGAAGACACTGCTGCTGTACCTAGTGATTTGGGGCAAGCCTTTGCATAGTGACCACCATATCTGGAATGGACTGGTTCCTTTGTGCCCTTCTCATCCATTGAGAACAGTGTATTAAGGCAAAGCGTCTCTTATGTAACTAAGGATAAGCTTGCCCCGAATCACGAGGTAAAGCAACAGTGTCTTTAGTATGGAGAATTCAAATTGTTATGTTCATGTGAATTTAAAGAACTCAGTGTACCAGATTTTATCAAAATTTAACTTGCAAGAGGCTTATTTAGATGCACAGTTAACATACAAATGTTACGCAAATGTCATTTACCATGCATTGTATTTGTTACGCTCTTGAGTCGTTTATTGTTGAGCTAATTAAACCATAATTAAACCAAACCAAACCGAGCCTGTCATTTCAATAAACACATAAATACAAAGCAAGCTCTTGTTGGCTTATTATTCTTCAAACCACCTTGGGGCATTCATCTTGTTTTCTCCCGTCCACTTCACCCAGTGCATCCAATGGGCACCCTCTTGCCAGTTTTAGATGGCCGACTGATGAGTGGAGCTTTCAACATTTCTGACCAATCAATGGCGCTTTGTTATCACCTGACCTCCAGCAGCTTTTAAATCTTCTGCCAAGGCCCCTCATTAATACATTTCAAGGGGAGAACAGTGTTTAAGAATGATCTTTGTGGGTTGGGAGAAATGACCAAGGTCTAGTGTCCACTGAAAAAAGAACTCTTTTGTTTGTTAGCTTATTTCTGGGTTCTTTTTTTTGGTGCCTGTAGGGTCAACTTGATGAAATTCTGGCCTCACAGCTGAGGTCAAGGATGACAAACAAGTACCTCCCCATCAAGGCAAGAAAACTGAGGGGGAAAATGGCGGGTAATTTAGAAAATGATTAACTCCTTCCCTTCCGGGGTGGAAGGGCAGGGGCATGCTAAAAGTGAAGGTCTTCCAGGAAATACAGGCGCACGTATGGGTGACCTTTGGCAGGGTCACTGTTTTGTCCAGTATGCAGGCAGAGGCAGAGTTTGATTCCATTTGTTTTGACCTTTACCTTAATGAAGGCTTCAACAATAAAACCCTGATTGCGGCTGCCTTCATGTTTTGTTCGTTTGAAGTAGTGGTCCAAAGATGTGTATATTTATGATCCCCCAAGAAACGTGACTGGCCCAGTGTGTAATTCCAAATTTTCTGCCATTTGGTGATTAGTTTTCTGGTCTGAAAATTATATCATTTGCCTGTTCTTGTATTGCACTAAGATCATTGAGGACTTTTATTTAGAAATACTTGATCTTGGCGATGTAACATTAATAATAATATGTCCCAAAGGATCGTGGGAGATGCGACTTTCTTGTAGAGTGTGAAAACTAGCGGTGCTAGTCATTTTGGTTTAGTTTTTGCGGTGAATATCATAACTAGTTTGTTTCAGAAGTGACTGCTTCACAGCTGGATGTTGAAGCAGGTGCAGTAGGGAGAGTAATATCATGAGGTGACAAATGGGATGTTCCATTCCATGAGCCTGACGTGAAGCTGAGTGGAATGGAACATGTCATAGTATCTGTTACTCAGTCTGTAGATAAGAACCCTCCATGTTTTCTGAACTCAAACATTGCGAGAGATGCTGGTAGTCAGTACAGTGATGCATACATGCAGTAGCTTCAGTGTGCAATAAGGTAACGGTACTTGCATTGCCTTGAGCTTGTCTAGACATCTAATTCACAAAGTTTTCACGGGGAATTCATGATAATTTGCTGTTAATAACTGTCATAATTACATCTAGGCCAGACATGAATGTATCTGGCCTGTGTTTGGTCAACTAGAACCTGGCTCTGTGTATTAACACTTTGCAACCTGACAGACTCAGGTGTTAATGTTGCGTTAAATTTAGGACTATATGTACATACTTTTATCAAAAACTGAAACCAATTCAGTGGCAGGTTATTAAAATATGTTTGTTCTGTTACCCAACTTCTTTTTAAGGAATTACAATTGACCTGTAGCAGAACTCCTACGTGTAGCAACATCAAGGTGGACCCTTTCAGGTCTTTTAAAAGCCTCTGGGAAATTTGGGAAGATTTTTCACGATTGAGGAAGACATAATGCTAAGAGCCAGGGCTTCTTTCAAATGGACTGTGGGTCTCGTTAAGGCACAAAACGTTCACGGCAGAGGACGAGCTGACAGCCTGCCCCATATTTGCCATTTGTTCAGGTCAGATGCATTTTGTGCATGCAGGAAGCCATCCGCCGGTTGTTCCAACATGTAAGGCAAATGGTCGAAAAATGTCATTTGTCTGACTGTGATTTCCCCCGTTGCCAAAGGGGCAGTATGTGTAGAAATTGTCGTTTTCTCTGGTGTGTGCAGTCGGACTTGGAGGATTCCACAAGGTTGTAGGGGCAAGTGTTTCAACAAATTAAATCATGCATTTTGTTATCGTTCTGATTGTTTGTTTGTTTTTTATTGGTTTTTTATAGGTTTTTGAAAATATGTATTCATTTTATTGACTTCATTCATGGGAAGCTGTTCTCTTTTGCTTAATTAAAACTGTTACATGTACCTCACTTTCAATTCTAGGTGGCTGACATGCGAGTGCAATCTATCTGTATTGTCAAACCAAGTTCCCCCTTAGTAACAGAAGACCTATTTCATTTGGGGCTCTGAGATATGAAAGCCACAGTCGATTACAGCTTAAACTCTTCATTCATCTTCCAAAAAAATCATAATTGACAATATAAAGATTTCATTAAAACTGTAAAATAGGCAGCCTCGGAGAATTCCATTTACATGTAGGTTCAAGTATACATGTAAGGAAAGAAACTAAAATTCAAATGAACCCAAAATTAAAAGCTTTAATTCATGTTTAAAATAAAAGAAAAATATTTGTGATTAAAAAACACGTATAATACGTATAATACGTGTATAATGTAATATTCATCAATCCCCTTAAAAACCCCATCTGCCATTAGTTACTATACATGTGTATTACATACTGTCCATGTACCAGTGTTTCATAGTTTTTGTGGAATTGTTCACAGTAAAATGACTTGACAAAAGTACTCATGAATATTAAAAAAACCTCACAGACTGGTACATGTACTAGTACATGAAGAATATCATTCTCAAGCCACTTCCTGGTCACAAAGAAGCTTTGTCACTGAGCAAACATGTTTTGAGCCATGGCTACATATCGTGCATTACAAGCATACTTCACTGTAACAGCTCTTTGTATTGGTTTGTAAATTTTTTTTTCCTGACAGGCCTCATCAAAATCGCCGACAAGCTCGGTCTCCGTCTGCTGGCGCCCCGCAAAAAGATCAACATTCTGCTCATTGGGAACCACTCTGCTGGCAAGAGTTCCTTCATTAATTGGTGAGCTTCCCGTTACAAACTGTTCAGAGTGTTACTGTGTTGAAGCGTTGCAAAAGGCTGGCTTATTGATTGTTCATGAAAAAAGTTTAAATACTTCCTGAATTTGAACCGGATTCATGATGTACAAGTTGGCAGATGTTGTCCGTGGTAATTTGGCTCTATTTTATGCAAACCAGTCATAACACCATGTGCATAATAATTTGTTGGTATTAGGACATCTGTTTTGTTCATTTTTTATATTTGTTTATTTTTTTATCCAGTATGTTAAACAATCTTGCAATTTCTCTGTCAAAACTCCTAGTACAGACATTACGTGCACAAATGGGGGGGGG
The DNA here is from genome assembly GCF_001949145.1 of Acanthaster planci. The sequence continues at coordinate 364,202 of NW_019091581.1, read as the reverse complement.
ACATTGTCAGTTTCCTTCAGTGTCCAGGTTTTCGGTGAAGCGTTTGGTAAGTCAGAGACTGTTGCTTTGTAGGAAAATGAAATCAAGATTACTTGCTCTTGTGGTTTGATTGAAATGGGGAAACACAGTGTGAACATGTGATAGAAACCGGAGAATGTTCAGTGAGAAACTACATGTCTGTTTCCCTGCTGTTGATTTTTACAAATGGCAAATGTCCTTACTTACTACTTCTGGTTGTCACACAATAGCAGTATGTTTTACTGCAATATCTTTTGGCACATTGTGCGTACATATGAGCCATTTAAAAAAAAATCAAGACATCTGTAGTCACTTTGGCAGTTTCATTTTTTGACTTTGTGAATGAGTATCTGGACATTGGGAGAAAATGAAAAGAAAGAAAAATTTAAACTGCAAAAGTGGAGACGAAAAACGTACATGTAAGGTATGATCTATCTCGCTGTCTCTCCTGTACGGTTCTTCATGTTCTGTGAAAGATGGCCGTTAAGACAACTTATGTGTAACTTGTTTTTAGAGCAACATGGTCCACACACAAGTTCAATAAAATAATAAGAGTTTCTTGTTGAAGCATTGACATCAATTTGCTCAAAAAGCAGGTGGTAGAGTGCTTCAACTGTTAATTTGTTGGCAGGTGAGAGGAAAGCAAGTGGGCTTTTTTTTTTTTTGGCCAGTCCTGAATGTATCCTTACACACACTCAGAAGGAGAAAGACAAAAGTGATCTACATGTACATGTCTGTATACCTGTTCCCACTAACTTCCTCTTTCATTTATGACTCTTCCTGTTGGAAGGCGGGGCCCAAAAAAATAAAAATTGCATGATGGATTGAGGTTGTGCTGTGCAAGTACGTTGGTTGACAGCAGCTGTTTCCTGTACATCTAGACAGTGGCCTGATGGCAAGATTATCCTGCAGTGCAACGAAGCTTTAAGGGTACACGTGTGCTATGCAAAACACAGTGAAGGGGACCAGTCATGCTTAGCAGTGTTTTCTCCAATTGTAAATTTCTGCTAGTGTTTCATCATCCCAAAACGTTTGACTCATGTGAACAAGTGCGCAGGCTGTAGCTTTTGAGTAAAACAGCAGAGCATCTCGTGTTCTCACAAAGTTGTTTCCTTGCGTAGTCGAACAAGGAATGAATAAAATGTGCCTGTCATTTTTGACTTCAAAATTGACTCTGCTTTCAAAAACCCACACAGTCACTGTAGCCCTTCAATACAGTGTTAGCCTCCATGCTGATGCACCTGAAGAATAGGTTATGGAAGGCTCGAAGCATGGTAAAAATGTAAAACAATCAGGGAAACAGGTTAACATGAAGGCCCCCTTCTCTGTGTACTGTCTCAAATCTATGCTTTTCAGAATTAGTAAAAAAAACAACTACTGCTACAAGTATTTCCCAACCTCAGCATTGGGGGGGTGCACATTCATGCATGCACACGCGGTATACACCTTTAAACGTGAAATATTTTGTGACCAGGTTTTTATTTGAAAACTTCCCTAACACCAACATTCATTTAACTGGAAGAGGAGAAGAAGGAGAAGCTTGTCTGAAAATGCATTCAAATTTCAGTTCTGTCTTTATGTATACATAAGGTACTGTCAGTCCCTTTGCATGATGTATAGGCCTAGATGTATATGTACATGTGTACAGGGCTGAGGAGAGATCTGTTTAAGCATTCCATTGAAACTCTGAACTTCTTTTTGGAACCCTAATATAAATCTGCCTAAGTTAAATGGATTAAGGTTTTGAAAAGAGTCCTTCCAATCTAAAATTCATACAAGAGGAATTCCTTAGAAGTTCCCGGTATTCCCCGGCAGGGTTCTTGCCTCCTTTATCCTGCTTAGTATTTCCCCTGGATTTTCCCAGCCCATTTTTTTCCATGGCCAGTATTTATTGGCCGGCCATGAGGATTTGCCGCATCCTGGCCAGTTCCTCGAGTGCCATGTTGTGTCTTCCGCTCGCCACATAAAGTTGCTGGTCTTTAAACCAACTTTCTGCTTGGGACTGTATGAGTTCAACAGAAGAAGAACTTTTGTGCAAGAACACGATCAATCTCTTGTTTTGATCCATTCGCATGTGTTTGTCAACCTGCAGTTCACGACTACATGCGTATCTATCCATTTCGTATCTGTTTATGTCATTTTTGGATGGTTTATTTCAAAAACCAGCTCGGTTGATTTCAAAAGTGGACTCATGTAAGAAACACAGATACACGTTTGCAGATTGCAGGTGGATTATATACGTGTACTCTGGGGCTACATGTTGTTTACTGGGGACATGTTGTGCAAAAAGGTTTGAGATTTGTCATATATAAGTCTGGTGAGATCCAGCATCATGCAGTGTATTTTTAAGGTGAACATAAGTGGAAGGTAAGCAGCTACTGTGCATGTAGATTCAAGGATGGCCTGTTACAAGGAGTTTATGCAGTTTTAAAGTCTGTCAGTTCAGATTTCCAAATACACTTGTACATTTACACCAATAATGAAACTCTTCGCACACATTGTTTTGCTGAAAGTTCACTAAAGTTCTTAATACAGTACACAAAAGTTTAATTTTGAATACAGTGTATTCGTGTGAAATTAAATTACAAGTGGTGAGGTCACTCGTTTTGACTTTGAATTATAACTGTAAGAAAAAATCTTTCTTTGACCTTCACAGTGTGCACCTTTTTCCTTACAGCAGTTTTTAAAAGGGAACAAAGAAGGTTATTTTCACTGAATCGGGATCAGTACATTTTAGGAGCTGTGTAGATTAAAGTCCATTGGCCAAATGGATACGTCTCCTGTTTCCTCCTCAGTGATTTTATAAATATTTCAGAAATTCCCCAAAGTGGATCAGCTGACATGTTTTACAATTCATGCCAGATCTTTCCACTCTGAACTGAAAGCCACAGTCAAAACCCTTGAAAGCACCGGGCCCTGCATTTGGAGTTGAGAACGTGAGGGGTAGGTTCAATTTTAAGGCTATCTATCTGTTTTGTTTTCGTGCTTTTTTGTAAGCTTCATCGTTTTTTGCCCCCCAGACTGAAGAGGAATAGAGTTACATTGCTTCATCTCAAGCTTCCCTGTGGACTATTCACATATGTTTCATTCTTGGTTGAATTTGGGGAAAAAAGTTACTCAGACCTGTATATAGATTTTCATGATTAAACATTTTGGAGCAGGCTTTAGACTGCTGATTTTTTGACCGACGATTTATTAATCTGAGCCACAAAAAGCATTTAAAGAATTTTTGTAAGTTATTTTGTTTCCTTCGCTCTTTTTTGTTGTTATTTTTAATGGGGGAGGGGTCTGAAATTGCCAGCAGAACTTGCGTAAATAAGCTGAAAGGTCAGGTCACCAGTGTTTAATTACCAATTCACCTTGTACAGTTCATGCCTTTGGAATATCTGTGGTTTTCTTGTTAATGAAAAACAAGGTTAGATTAACACAGCCCAGCAGAGAAATTGTTATTCTGCAAGTAACTTCTGTGGACTCTGATCTGCTTATGTTCCTTGAACTGCTGCAGTGGTCGGTTCATGGGCAGTTTTCCTAACAGCTTTGTACTTGGTCAGTTTAGATTGGTGGGCCCAAAATCCTTTGTCCTCTGAGTGGTCTCACAAACAGTTTGAGAAGCCTGTTATCCAGTATGTGTATCAAGGCCTGAAGGCCGCGGCCCCACATGTGTTTGCGGTCTTGGTGGTTCACGGGGTCAAACTGCGTGGCATTGTGTGTGTGGTGTGTGTGTGCCTTGTGAGCGTATGCTTCATGCACGTACATGTACATGTACATGTAGTTGGAGAAGGAGTGGGCTTGTCATTGTGTCAGTGGGCAGTGGCGCTGGCTACTGGTGTGTCAGTTAACGTGGAGCTTTTGTGGTGCTCACAAGGCTGTTGGCAGTGGGCATTGGCGTGGCTGATTGTGGGGCATTGGACTGGGCCTTGGGATTTTTTTATTAACTCTGGGTCCTGGGCCCCCACCGCTGGTCAGAAAGTGGCGGGAACTGTCATGGTGACAGGGCGTGAACTGACCAGGGCTGCTGTCGCTCATGCCGTGGGGTGGATCACTAGCAGCCTGGACAGCGATGAAGCAAGACAAGCTGTGGAGGGACTTTTGTTCTGAAAAGCACATGTGCTTGGTATAGAGTGTCACTGGGCCTTGCTTGTTTTCCTGGAAGCTAGAAAAATCTCCAACTGGACTTATTTGGCCCTGCTACATGTACAGCAGCAATACCAAAGCATCCCACACGGATGTCATGGGTGTGCTGGTAGTGTTGAAATCCATGTCCTGACCAAGGTGAACCTGAGCCAGATACAGTCATGTGCATGCGTGTGCCCTCACCTCCATTCTGTGCAGAGATCCTGGATTTTATCACCGTCGGACGATAAAAGTAAGAGAAATTTTGCTCTTTGTTATCTCCTGTGGCTGTTGTTTCCCCTTCCATTGTCATTACTGAATTAAAGGTAGGCGTGTGATCTTACAAATGTTTGCTGAGTGTACAAATTTACAGCATGAAAAAGAGTACTTTAAACTTTGAATGTCCCAAGGGGGTTTCCGTGAACACTCTGTTGTTTTGGAGCCTCCATTTTGGGGCCTCCGAAGTAAAACGTTTTGCCCTTAAAATGGTGCAGAGGGTTGAAACCAGTCAGTTTCAAACTGTCGTGGTGAATGTTGTGAGTAGTGTTGCCAATGTGGAACATATGGAATGTTCATGCAGACTATTGAATTGTGGAGTTTTGAAATCCCCTCCCTCCCAGAAATACGCTAAGTACAAGTATCTGGTGAATGTTAAAAGCAATTCTGGATATAACCGTTAATGCCATCTCCAACAAGTCGTACAGTGGGGCATTGAGATGACATGTAGCTCCAGTAAACATGTACTGTATGCTGTTCAGTTTACAGTATCAGTGAACCCTAGGTCTGGTTTTGGTGCCCAATATCTTGACACAACCTTTTGGATTTTTGGATGCAACTTCAGGATCCTAATATTTACCAATTTTGTGTTGTACACAGTTTACATTCACATATATCACATTTTATAAATGTAATCAATACCAGTTTGAGTGAATATTAAAAAAAGGAGCGATTTTTCCCTGGAAAAAAGTTACAGTTGGAACTTTACAAACACACATGTATCTCAGCTTTTCAAGTTACTAGAATATTGCTTTGATTTCCGATTCCCGAACAAATGAAGAGTGTATGGTCAAAAATTTGTCAGTGCAAAGATATTTTCCTAGTATTCCATAAATATACATGTACCGGTAATCCATGGAGCCCGTGCAGTACCTACATGCACGTGGCTGTGCTTACAGTTTTGAGGACCTGATATTACTGGTGTTTCATAAACTTGGAAGTTTTCCAGTCATTTAACTTTTTATTAACCCTTGGTCCTGGATGCGTGTTCAGCATGGCGGAAAGCGGGCCCCATGAAAGTGGATTATGGAAGATTTCCCTCCAATTTCCCCATCCCCCCTCTTTTTTTCCGGAGTCCGCTCACTGCGAGTGGAAAAACTGCCTGCGTGCCCACACGTGCCTTGGGGGTACACATGTGCAGTCCATGTAACTTCCTCAGTGTGCTTTGCTCTGATGGCGGTGCGGTTAAGTGCCAGTCAATTGACCGTGCACATGTAATTTAGCTGTACACAGTCGGGTGAAAGTGGATAGTCGGTTCAATGGCCGACTGGTTGGTAAATAGTCTGCGCCTTTCTAGCAGCCTGTCGAAAACAGAAGAGGGAACGCTGTGCCCCAAATTGTCCCAAGAATTGTACTCTGTGATGTTGACAAAAGATCATTTGCTTCACAGTCCATTCTGTGTGCAAGCACACCCACACATACACTGTGCATTACCTGTACTGTGTACCATGTAACCGTATAGAGAAATAAATATGCATACAGTACGTTGTTTCTTGGAAAACCAAACGATTGTGTGGTGAATATGAGGTTACGTATCACTTAGCAGCATCAAAGATATACGTGTAATTGTTGCTTTCAAAGTGTATAGTACACTGCACACCTTATCATCAGAGTTTGACCTGCATTTATGCCGTTCGTTTTAGTTCTGCGGTGTACCTGTATGATGATGCATTATATCACACTGTGACAAAGAGTTGACCTCATAAGCTCTTTTTCCCTGAAACACAGAAAGGTTTTTTTTTTTTTTTGCATCTGACTCATCATCAGTCAAATATCAACGACGTGGTGATTTGCTGGCTTGTGTTTGTTTGAAGGTGGGCCACTGTGGGTTATTCAACCATCCTTGGCTTGAAAATTGTTTGGTACATTTAACACTGATCCCACTTAAATGCATAAAAATAACAGATTGCATGAAAAGGTTGTTAAATGTACACGTACGATACTTTCGTGGATTTGCAAGTTACAACGTACATGTACTGATGTACATGTAGGTAATGAAATGTTTTGAGGTTGGAACGATGGAGGTTTTGTTTGATTCCCCCTCCAACTCTGCAATCATGTACTTACATTTTCATGCAAATTGAAAACTGTAGTTGAATTATTAAAACTCCCAAGGCATGACAGCCTGAGTTCCAAACAACCCCTGTAGAATTTGCACATTTGCACGGCACGGCTCTTTCATTGGACTTCCAACCTTCATATCAAGTAATACATGTAGCTGTTCTCTGCCGACCTCCCTCCATCCCGCAGAATTCTCCTGAACATTCCAGTAGCTTTTTTGAATGACCATAGAGATACATGTACCTGTGTGGTCCATTGAAACCTACTCGTATCCCCCCCCTACACATGGCCCATAAATGTTTGGGTCCAGATGTCAACACTTTTTGAGTTGACGTGAATCAGCCTGTGCGGTGACATTCACGGTGTGCATGGGTTCATCGACCTCTCTGTGTGTTTGCCAGGGGAAGACATTGTCATGGGTAGACAGCGCCACAGGAGACTGGCACATATCGGCCCTATCCCAATTTACAGATTTCCTTTCCCCTTTTGTCTTCCGAGTTTTACAGATGTTGTCCCGTAGGGTGGGTGTGCGCACGTGTGTCAATTTGGAGACACCCGAGAAAGACATGTCGCTGCTCTTCGTCCCTAAGAACCAAGGCATCTGCTATCCGCCCCCTCCGATTTGCTCCTTTCATGGACAGATTTTTATTGAACAACGCATTCACACATGCAGGCGTGCAACTTTTCCCTGGATCAGCTGATTTCCTCGTTTTTCACTTCACACTCGTGCTGTTGAAAATTGGAAAACACTGTACAAAGTCTTGTAAAGATTGGAATTTCCTTGTTTTTTGTCAAAGTCCAAGTTGCATGCCTACATGATAACCTGCAGATGTTCTATCCAGTTGGTCATAGCAGATTTATAAGTTTCTGTCTTCTATAAGCTACACTATCACGATCCATCATTGTCAGTGCAAGAAGGGACCCTGTTTTTCCACTTCCTGTTTGAAAATTTGCTAAGAAATTTTGACATTTTGCAGGAATGTCAGTGCCCTCCCACCAAGGTCTTTGAAGAAAAAAATGCTAAAATTGTCTACCCCCTATCTTGCTGAGAATTTTCTCGGCTTATCGACCTGACGTTGAACAGTGGAGTGGTGGAGACTAGTTTGAAAGTAGAAATGAAGTCGATCCAAAGTAATGAACACCAGTTACAAGACCATACCCAGTATACATGTGCGTGGTGTATAGTCAGGACGGCAATTCACCAGTACATGTAAACTGTATTCAGATTAATTTTACAGGCTTTACTGATAGTGGTTGGGGGCTTGAAGCAGTGCCATTAAATCACCGGTGATGTGGAAACATCTGCATTCCTTTTGCAATTTTTATCAACACCTGTTGGTATTCATGGAACTTTATCTGTGTTTTTTATTTGATTTTTACTTTTCAAGGTGGAAAAATGAGATTGTGTGGAATGTGTTATTCAATCTCAGTTCCCCTTTACTTGGAATATGAACTTGTGTCAGCAGATATTTTGCCTGCTCTTTCAGTTGTGTGAACCTTCTCTTAAAGTACAGTGCCGTGCTTGAACACCATTTGGGATGACTCCTGATCAAGATATTTGTTCTTGGTGGATTTGGGCCTGTGCTACGTTCTGAGCGAGGATAGCAATATGAAAGGGAAAACAAGGACTGAGAAGTTTTTTCAGGCAGTGGTCGTCAGACTATTTTACAAGATTTGATGGCTTGTCCTCAAACGTAACGATAACATGCGATTGTGTTTCAGGGGATATTTTTTATTGGTGGCAAAGTTTGACTTTGTTAGGGGGGATTTTTCAGTGATATTGCAACATTGTTGGTCCTCAGTTGTGCAGTATATGTGACTATCAGACGTTTTTGATCCCCACAGCCGTGGAACAAGTTTATGGGTGAGTGCCCTAGCTAAAGATGTTTGGAGGATTAGATTTCTTCTTTTTTTTGGAGGAAAATTTGGATGAAGACTTTCAGGCGTCCGCACATGAGTTTTGGTCCCTACAGCACATATACAATGATGGTTGTAGATATGTGTACAATGCATGATCTCCACAACTATGGACGAACAAGTGTTCGTGCTCTGGTTGGTGTGGCATCATGGGGAACTTCTTTGTTACAAAAACTTGGACTAAGCTGTGAGGACTTTGGTGTGTCTCCACAGCGTTTTGGATCCCTACTATTAATATCGCTCCTGGACCTCACAACCAGTGTTGTATAGTTGGGTCCTTGCAAATCCAGCGTAAGTCACTCCGTCTTAAGGTCCGTCACCAACTTAATTCAAATGAACTGTGGCAGAAACAATCCTTTGTCTTTGTTCACGATGTTGCGTATGACTGGTCTTTTGAAAAAATACATCTCTTAGGACTCGACATCGACATTGCCTAGAACTGTTGAATATACACGTGTGGTACTTGTTTATGTTTAATAGCCACGTGCAATGACAAACTATGTGACTGGATCATAGGCCTGTGCTGAATATATAATATTCATATTTGACTCAAATATTTGTCAAAATGAAAAGATGTGCAGTCTCTCTTTAACAAAACTGCCTTCTCAAAGCTTAATGGGTAATTCCAGAAATGAGGCGTCCATTATTTTTTTGTGTGTGTCCCTGTTGCATCTGACATGTGATTTTGTAAGTTCAGAACACATCTTCTAATTTCCAAGAGTGATGAATTAGTGCAAATTACATGCCATACGTCAATTCCGGTGACACATGTATTTCCATGTCAAATAACAAATGTCAGATGTAACAGGGACACAAAAATGTCACACTTTTCGACTCCAAATTTCTGGAATTACCCATATCCAAATAAGTAAATAATAGTTCTACTTCTCATTTTTGTTTCTATTTGCTCCAACCCCTCTGTCCCTTTTGGTTGTCCCATGTAGGTACATCGAGGAGCATGTGCAGAAGACAGGTGTTGCCATCGAGACCCAGGGTTTCACTTTTGTCACAAGTGGACGCAAGCGGGAGTCGCTCACGGTAAGTTGGCTCCTGAGTGTATCTCACTAAGCGGCACTTGAGTCCAACACATTTCATTTCATACCACAATTCAAGAATAACGACGATTCAGCAACTACATGTACATGTAAATTGGCTGTTTTCAAATTTCTGCTACAAGCTCTGAAATCGTCTACGATGCAGTAGTCATTAACCCTCTCCCCTACAATCCATGAATGTGAAAAATGATTTTGAATTTGTACGATTTGGGTCTGTTAGGCTTTCCAGTTCCATACATGTACATGTACATTTGACATGGTATTACTTTGCTGCCCGAAAATGCCTCAGATAAAAAATGCAAATAAAATATTTCCAAGTGCATTCACCAGATTTCCTAGTCTCCCAAAGAATGAAAAAAAAGTTGCAGCTGCTTACATGCAAGTATGCAAATTACTGCTCAGACGTGACTGTACTCATTCAAGCCAACCCCGGTGAAGATTGGCCGATTCTCTGCACAGCGCTAATGGAAATGTGATAAGATAACAGCTGGCAAACTGCGAAACCTGGCCCTGTGAAGGATCACTTTTTTCCCCTCTCTTTCTCACATACTGTCTAAGAGCAAGGATGGCATGTCGTGGTAGGCTTTGCCCTTTTTTTTTGTTTGGGAATCTTACCGATTATATCACGTGCACCATGGGGCATCTGGTCCTGCGGACGAGGCAATTAGCGCCTCAGGAAGAAGAGCTGATCCAAATCTTTTGTAAAAGTTTTTTAACTGCCCGCACAATCTGGCTCCGTGAGAGCATCGAAACATTATCTTTATTACTTGGGCAAGGGCCAGCAAAAGTGAAATACCACTCCGGGGCCTTTGTTTCCTTTTTCTCTCTTTCTCTTTGATATATCTCTCGTGGCAGGTAAAGATAGTGTGTTGTGTTCATGTTGCCACCTACGTGCAAATGTACATGTACCTACATACTAAATGAATATTTGATGTACATGTACCAGTACATAGGCCTTGTTTGTAAAAATATTTATTTGTACAATTATCAGTTCATTGTTCTCCGACAGAAATAACAGATTTTTTTTTTGAGCAAAGCTGGGTCTTATTTGTTTCCAAAGTATTTTTTTGTGGTATTCCTTTTTTCTTTAGGTGAGTGAAAAACATCATGCCCATGTGTTGCCAGAATATTGTTACTCTTTGCATTTGTGGTTTGGAACGGTGCTGGAAGATGTCTGAAAAAAGAGGCCTCTAGCGTCGGGGTTCATAGTCCAAATTTAGTTTTTTGTTCCATGCAATTTCTCTGTTCATTCCAAAGAAGGGACCTGATCTCGCAAAGTTTGAACCCTGACAGAGGAGCAGGCCAATGGCATAAACAATGGTGATTATGCAGATTTCTGTTTATGTTCCCAGGCACTGGTGCATGCAAAAGAAACAAACTTCCCTTTTTTTCCCTAGTGCTGGAGAAGTTGCAGGCACGAAGGTACAATGGGGAAAGTGTACAAATTGAGACTGAGTTTGTGCAAAAATATTTCAAACATTGCCTGTGCTTGTGGGTTCCAAGCTCTATAAACTATTAAAATAAAAGAAATCTTTTGGGAGACGTAAATGTTGTACTGTAGGCCTACAGGAACAAAAACCCAGTATGGCACTCTACCTGAAGGTTGTACTCACATTGGGGTAGAGTTTACATGTGCATGTACATTAATTTACACAACAGCACAACGTGGCGTCAGGGTAGTCAGGCAAAAACTGAAGAGTCATTTATGATCAGCTGATTTGGCTGAAGGCTACCTTTTCTGTTCAGCCAAGGGAGTGTCATGAATGCACATTCGTTGTCAAAACAGAAGTGGACTCATTACTGCTTGGAGAAATCATTTTTCTTTCCCAGCAAATGCGCCTTTCTGTTGATCAAATAACCCACTCAGTTCATCTCTCCACTATGGAGAGCTTCAAATGTTTCAACATTAGGTGTTGTTGAAATTTGCACCATTGGTTTTGTTTCAGGGAAAATCAATTTGCTTTTATGTTTTGTGGCAAAGGGGCTTATAAACTTTTCCTTTAACTTTCAAAGAGCCTAGCCTTTTGGACAATCTGGGGGGGGGGGATATGCCCCCACTAAGGACGCTGCCGTTGCAGGGCCAGTTACATGTCCTTTGAAGCTCAGCATGCAGTTTTAGAGTTTCATTATCAGTACAGATGTGAAGTTCCATATTCATCTGACAAAGTGATTTTGATGTTATGGTCATTCAAAGTTCATGGCCTTACGCATGTCCGCTGATGTGTTTGTAGCGTGTCAGTGGGAAAAGGATTCCTTTTTTTACTGACCTGTGTCAAAAAATGTGCATTGTGTGAGAATGGTATGTCCGATTTTCACAGAATTGGTGTCATTTAATTAAAAAAACTCCAACTCCATTTATGTAAATAACATTTGTGTAAAAACACATAGTAACTGGTGCTTCTCTGTTTTATATACCATATGTGTACATTATTTTGGAAGTACAGTGTGTGATGTATGGTTCATGCATGGAACAGCTTTGGAAAGTTTCTATATTCAAGTGGTCAGAAATGCAACATCATCAGTAAAGGAAAACCTCACGAGTGTCCATCAAGAATGAAATGAACAAAATGTGGCTTTTGGTTTGCGTCATTCTGTGACCATCATTAGTGAGTGGCCAAGTGCTCACTGTACATGTAATGTACATGCACTGTGGGATCTACGTGTAGAGTGTTTGCAAGTTTTTCTGATCGGACCCTCCCCATTTCCAGACTCCAGATTAGAATAATGCCCCAACCTACTTAATACTCGTTATCACTGAAAATGGTAAACCTGCCATTAGGTATGTCACGTTTGCTCCTCAAAGCCTTTGTGACTTATCAGTGTGCACACACTACAATGCACAATTTGTCCCTGCTGTTGGAGGTATTTTATTGAAGCCCTTCGGTCAACAAGCTGTTGTGCCCGGCCTTAAATCCTGGCTGACCATGCATGGCTTGACCTCTGGTGAAGGTTAGCCGGGCAGAGTGGTCACGTTGTCGCTGGCACCATTTATTTCATTTTAGGTGGACTTGCTCTATGTAGATCCCTTCAGATTCGACTTATTCAAATTTGCATGGAACTGAGTTGTAGGCAACTGGGAATGTCTTGCTTTCTATATTTAGTTTGGTCTATTTGTTTCATCTTTCCTTGGTACATGTACTTGTATGTGTGGGAGATTGGACCAGTACGTTTTGAAAAGCGTATATTGCATGTGCAAACTGTTTGGAGTATGGCATTAACTGGCCAAGTTTAACCTGCCGGGTAGCAATGCACTGGTAGCATGATTCTCTATGACACCAGTGACTGCCTTGGCCTACAGGTACACGTACTGTACATGTACATGTTGGAAACAGGCCACCTGTGTTATTATTTGTAAACACTCCTACCATCTGCCTGCCCCACAAGCTCCCTGTGTCCTGATAGGGTCAGCTATGCTGCCCATCCACCACTTGGATCAGACAAGCTGATCCAATTATGAGGAGGTGACATCTTTATGTCCAGCCTAGGGGCCAGCCACCGCTCTGTCTGGTCCCCCCTCTCGTCCCCTCCTTCCATCCTGTGTTGATGGTCATTGTGGTTGGTCACCCTAGGTGACCCCATATTTATCTGCTGGCCCAGGGCCTTGTGGTCAGGTTGGTGCTAATTGGTGGCTATGCTGATCCCGGTGCTCCCCACTGGGTAGAATAAGCTTTCCTTGTTGGGTATCCTTCAGCTGGAACATAATTTGTGCTCTTCTGAGGAGAGGACCCTGTGATGTAATTGCTGTGCTCCTCTCACCTGCAGTGCCACAGGCAGTTATATGGAAATAAACCACTTTGGCCCATGCCAAGGAGGAATGTAGTCGCCAAAGCTGAGCCCAAATCCATGTTGTCTGAGAGCGGACTAGCACCCAGCTTACTGGGACTGTCATGTCGGGTTGGGATGAATGATGGACGCACAGATACAGTATGTGTGTACATGTACATTTGAGGCCACCCCGGGTGTGGCAGCCAGTGGATGTTGCCCGTCTGAGAAACAAAGGCCGAGGTTGTTGATTGGTTGATGCCTGTCAGCTGACTATCGTTGGCACTTTCTGATTGGCTGCAGTTCAGAGTTCAAGATGCAGATGTCTGGCATAATTCTGGCCAAGATGTCTGGCCAAGTCAGCGATCTTTGTGGCGTATCCCATTTTGCCTATTCCTTGCGCTAAAAATTCTGCAAAAAGCAAACGGGCTCAAACAAAAACAACAAAAACTGTTGATAACTCATCCTGGGGGATTGAAGCACAAAGTGTTTTGGTTGGTAAATAGTTTTTGTTTATCAACTATTTTCTCTGCCTGACAAAGTCCTGGCTTAGTTTCTCCCATGAGACTGGCCGGGGAACTGGCTAATTCTGGTTACCAGTGAAAGCTGTTAGGGATAAATTCTGAACTACACATGTACACGCGTCAACAAAAAGAGAAGGTGGGGCAGTTAATTCAGGAATGCAACTTTTCCCTGGATCAGCTGATTTCCTTGGTTTTCACTTCACACTCATGCCATTGAAAATTGGAAAACACCGTACAAAGTCTTGTAAAGATTGGAATTTCCTTGTTTTTTTTCGTCAAAAGTCCAACTTGCATTGTAGATGTACACATGACATAAAACCACCTTGTTTGTCTGGTTCCCAGATGTAAGTGTGCAATACAGGAATGACGTCAGCTGAAAAGAGTGTCTGGCTAATTATATGGGGGCCTAGAGGAACTCCAATAAGCAATACTGTACACATTACTCAGCCGTACTCCATCTATATGTACATGTAAAACACGTTAAAATTACACAACAAATAAAAAACTTTTTTATTTTGCTAACGCGCAGGTCTACAATGACGCGTGCTTTGACCAGAAAAAGGACATGAAGTGCATGTCCATGTAGAATCCTAAACCTTCAATGAATTCCTTGTAATTTTCCCCATTTTTCCCTTAGGTTACTTTTTTCCTGTAGACTGCACTTTCAGGTATGGTCTCCTGAGGTTTTTTTATAATATCAAAAAAGAAAAATGCCCCAGTTTGTCCTTGGTCTGTCCTGGTGAGTTTTTGTGGCAGGTTGTTTCAAATGGTTTGTTGTCTGCCCCCTCCCCTTTGCACTGTAGCTTAAGAGCTCATGACTGCATTCAGAGAGCTAAAATGCCCATGCCAGGGTAACGAAAGAGCACTAGCCTTGGGGGTGCCTGGTCATTTCAGACATGTTTATTGATTGACTGGACAATCAGGGGGGCTCAAGGATGTCTGGACATCCCGGCTATTCCATTCCCAAGGATGGGGGAGGATGGAGGTGAGGGAGATTTGATTGAGTGGAGGGTGCGGTCAGCCACGAAGTTTTCCAGACAGTATTGGGGTTGGACGATGGGGCTTCAGAAGGAAAAAAAGGCGGCAGATTTCTGTGGGTTTTTTTTATTGCAGGAAGAAATCTTGGGGATTTTTGAAAGACCCTTGGAGTAGGTTTTTTCTACCTGATATGTTGTTCATAGATTGGGACCCAAACTGTTTGTGTATACTGTCGCCCGGAAGATGATTTGCCAGAGCCTTAAATCCTCAGGCAGTGTAGACTACCGCAGGTAGACTGGGCTGTGGTTGGTTCCAACTGGTGGACATTGTGGCCCTTTCCACTGGCAGGGATACCCTCTGTTGATGTTGTGTTGCCCTGATGTTGTTTGCTAACAACAGATGTACATGTAAGTCATCTCCTTTGCTTGTGTTGTCTTGTTCTGTTGCAGAATGTGTGAGAATTCATACATGTACATGTACTGATACATGTACAGTATGTGTAGGCGCACATACGGGTACCTGCCCGTGGACAGGTATTTACTTCCTGCATGGATGAAATTTCATAACCAACATTGCAAAAGGGAGTGGCTTCCAATGTTGTTGACTTTTCTGACTTTGACTGATTAACGCAGATGTGGTAAATTTGAAGGTCGGAAGATGAAATATTCTTGTATATGTATGCAGGGATACAGAGCAGATAAGATCAGAATTCATTACATGTGTACAGAGGGTATTGTGTGCACAGAATAGTTTGGACACGAGGGAAAGACCGAATCATGTCGTTGGGTATTCTATGGGACATGTATGTGCAGCCTCTGCTCGTGCACAGGACAAGTTGAAAAGCTCAGACATGAGGGAATCGGTTTGGAATGTTTCTGTTTGAAGTGAAGTCATTTTTTGCTTCACGCAGAGTCATGTCAGGTTGTGTTTCCGTGGGTTTTCACATGGTCGGGTTCCACAGAGCTGTGATCAATGTTAATGACTCCAAGCCAGATGTAGAGCACTTTGTTGCAGAGAATTTGTTGGGTTTTTTTTGTTTAACCACAAATTGCCCCTTGCAATGTTGCTGCATTGTTCTGTGTGAACTGCAAGCTATGTGTTCTTTCGGATGAACAGTATTCTTTGACTGCACGAACAATTTTTGCATGCATCATTTTATAGTCAGACTTGTAATTTTTTGGGGGGGGGATAACCAAGTCTTGTAGCTATTTGCCATTTTGTGACAATGGTAGCGATTGAAATGACTGGTCTTTGGTCAGTGTGGATTTTAAGTTGTCTTTTTTTGTTGTTGATTGCTGGACAATTGTGTATGGGCATATGTAGAAAGAAATTTCGTACCTGCTGTGCAGGATTGAATACAGACATAGGTGGCGTGATATATTTGCTGTGTAGTAAATGTGCAAGGGCCCATGCCGATGTGCTAGTAGTTAGACTTAATAATAAAGAGTTAATGTGTGAATATTCGCCTGCCTGAATGTTCTCAGTTCTTGCTTCACTTGCTCCACTGAATCTGGTGAGAAAAATCCACATCCATGTGGCAGATTTTCTGCTGGTTGGATTCTTCAGAGTCCTGTCATCTCCCTTGTCAAAGAGACAAAATCCATTGAATGTTTCATGGCCGACCTTGCTGAATAATAAACTGGCTCCTCTGCACACAAGATGGAAAGCATTGCATTGTCAGCCACGACAGCCCAAGGATGGCACGAAGCTCATGCTAAGACCTTTTTGGTTTATCAGAGATTTAACTGGTTGACAGAGAGCATTCATTTGATACAGCTTGTCCTGGCTGCTGCAACAAGATAAACTCGTAGCCGGCAACAACGTCTGTTGTATTTGAACTGGTTTGGTTGGTTTGGTTTTATTTCCATACATCGTAATTAGAACATGGAGAAACAGTGTTATTACAGAATAAAATAATTGATGATGGATGGCGGATACCAGACAGAAAGCAGAATGCTTATTCATGGCCAGGTTCCTTATTTGTTATAATAAAATCCATATAAGGCTAGAATTACTAAATTCAGAAGAGAGACTTAAAGAGAGTAAGATAACTGAAGGTTATTTGTCTGCCTTAATATTCTCATTTTTTGCTTCACTTGCTCCACTGAATCTGGTGGGAAAAATCCACATCCATGTGGCAGATTTCCTGATAAGAGCGCCCTCTCCTGACCAGTGGCAATTTCATAATGTAGACTGCTTACCAGAATGGGACCGTATGAGAGCCGGCAGTTGACACATTCCTGTCATTTGGGTTTGGTAATGTGTTGATTTTGGTCTTTAGCAAGACAAATACTCCTGGTAATGAAATTGACTTACTAGATGTACATGTGAAAGATGATTGCCAGTTTTGTGGGCGTACTGGTTTAAGCACAGATAATCTTTGCTTAGTAGAAAAAAAACAATTTACAAGTAGCACCCTTATTTACTGAACACAGAAATACTCGGGAGCTATAGCACCCAGGGAAGGGATGTGTGAGAAGCAATGTGTGGGGAGGGTGCAAAGTTTTTTCAAGACCGACCAAGGAACACTTTGGGCCAGCAATGTGTGGACTTAGCCAGGCAGTGCATTCGTTATCTTTTTTGACACACGAACAGAACTTTGATTCGCAAAGTGTCAGCCTCCTTGTGGTTAGGCCTACATGTCTCCTGAGCTGCTTTGGCTGTTGCACTGAGCTCAATGTAGGCGATTTCAGACATTCCATGTCGTTCGACCAACGGTCAGTTACTTCATACTCGAACGGCCCTTGTTGAACAAATTTGTGAAATCCCACCATCTCTCCCATTTTGTCAGTTACATCTCTCATTGTATTCACGGCCCCTGCCATCTCAGTTACATGTATTTTTCACATCAATGGTTCCCTTCTGTGTATAATTGCCAAGAAAGGTTCCAAACTGTTGACCAGATAGTCCAACCGTCCATCCACGTACATGTCCATGTACATGTTGTCCACATTGCCAAGTGTTGGTGTCAAAAGCTGTGCCACTCGGAGCTCAAGAATGATGGCTTGAGAGCTGTGCAGATGCCACATAGCTGAGAACAATGATTCGGGGAGCTTCAACATTCTTCAATTTCAAGAGGGCACTTTGATGATAAACTGCACACAGTGTTGGGAAGAGGTTTTTAAGAGCCAGTGGCAGTGTTATTCTAACATAGCTCATGCTTTGCCATAATGCACTTTCCACAACACTTCAACTTAGGCATACCGGTAAATGGCCTGTTAGAGAAAGGGTTGAACACCTGCTTCTGGTACTGTGGTCTAACATCGTTAAGGGTGCACGTCATGTTTTAATAAAAGATTCCAAGGTGAGGAGATAACATGAGTATTTGACCCGTACCACCCATGAGGAGTCATCAGTCGGGGTAAGGTGGCAGGTTGTAACGGTTGGGTTGATCGCGAGGGGTGTTCTGCCCAGGCAACCTGCCAAAAAATTATGATAAGGCACCCATCCCCTTCCCTCCTCCCCCCTCCCCCTAGATCTGTACCAAGTTAGACCCTGCCATTGGCCGGACTCATGTTCGCCAGCACGGGGTAGGAAGGTGTTGCAGAATCAAGGAAGGCGGACTGTAGCCACTATGTACCAGTACATGTACTTAACGTGGGCACTAGGGATTGGAGGGGGAATGAAAAATAGAAAAATACTATGGACTGGAGAATTTCTATGGGAAATATACATGTCGGACACCAGTGGAATTGCAAACAAAATTGGCTTGATTGAAAATGCCAAATTCATTATTATATGGTGAACAGAGATCATACAAGAATTTGGTGTCACGGAAATATTCCCAGGTCAACTCTTATCATCTAACTATGAGCCCCCAAGCTGGACCAAGAGAGGGTGCCATTTTCCTGGCAACAGAGACTCCATTGGTCAGATCAGCTTTTTCACAAACGACTATGAAATGCACCAACAAAAGGACCTCTCCCGACCAACATGGCTCTTTTCAACTGATGAGGAGGTGCTTCTGCTCAGGGTGGATAGTGCTTTCGTAGCCTTATCTTATGATATTAAGACACTCTGGATGGATGTTTGACTGCTTAGTGAACAAACACAGTATGACATTGCAAGAGGTCTTGAAACTTCCTGTGGGCCTTGACACTGGGAATTCTGTCATTTTTGTGAATATTGTGTGGGTATATGTACAATGTACAGACTGAGGTAGGTCAACATCGACAGCTACATTTTTTTTTTACCTTCTATCCCACATCATGCATTAAGGAATATGTTTTACATACAGTTAAGCTTTCAAACTTTGGACAAATTTCCCGACGGTAATGTCCTCAATGGTCATGGACATTGGGTGCATATAAATTGCTTTTTTTTTGCTGAAATGGTCCTGTGCATACATGTACATGTAGGCGCTCTATACGTACATGTATATAATGGAAAAACTCACTGACCTGGGATTTCTGCATTTGCACCACTTGAGGTCTCCTGTAGGAACATGGAGCATCAGAGAGCCGCGACCTGTTGATCTCCTTTTAGAGCCTTTTGAAACTGAGTTTGGACTTGTTTCTTGTGTTTTGTTGACTACAGAAATTTTTGAGGGGTCACACTGTGACAGAATTTTTTTTTTTTAGTATTGTTGGCTTTGTTTGAGTTTACGTTTGTTAGAAAGAGCAAAATGAGCTCTTTGTTTTGATGTACGCTCAGTTGGCATTGTAATAAAAATAGACATTTGTGTGGGTGAAAATATTGACTGCTCCCATTGATCTGCTGGTACATTATGCAGGGGCTCCTTGGAAGGCATCTCAAAAGTGGTTGTGGCTACTGATTTTGCTTGGTGGGATCACATTTCTGTTTACATCACCCAGCATGAACACATACAAGAACACATTGCTGGGTGATTTTTTTTTGCCTTGCAGTCTCCAATTCTCTTGCTTCAATGGCCTTGCCGTGATATGCATGCCTGAGGGAACCAGAATGTACTGGCATGGGAACCAGTACACTCATTCTGACGCATGGGGTGAACGACTTCGGGAAAAGCCGGGACCCCTGAATGCCATTCATGAGTAATGTGCAAGCATTCATGTCTAGCAGATGCCCAATCTTTCATGCTGGTCCCACTGGCTGGTAAAAAACCACTAAATCGCCCCCCCCCAGGTGTCCCGCCCACCAGCGGGCTCCTGTCGCGGGAGTTGAAGGAACCAGCAGGCTGTGTGTCGGCAACTGCCGCTGAACCCTTGCGGTTAACCGCACCACAGAACAGCTTGCCAGGGGGGATCAGTCTGGCTTGATCAACAGGCTGTCATTGTCTGTAGCATGTGCGGTGTGAACCTCCCCCATGTTGCAGGGCAGACACTGCGGTTTTGTGAGTAGGTAGTCCCCCCAAATTGTTTGGCCAGCAGCAGCTAGTCCCCCCCCCCCCTCCCAAATTCCTCCACATTTGAGAAGAGTTTTCTTGGAAAGTGTGTGGGTTTGGGGGAGAAGGGTCAAAAGTGCAAAGTGGTCATTCTAACCAGAGTCTCTGATTTTGTAAGGATGGGTGGGAGAGAGGAGAAGAAAGATTAAGATGCTTTTTTTTCCCCCTTCCATATGGAACAGTTTTAAAAGCCTGCTCACAAAACCTACTTGTTTGGGATCTGCATGTATGCATTGCAATTTTTTTCAACACAGCCCTTGAAAATGCACCTCTCAATTTAACCTAATCTTCAGGGTTTTTAAAGGTCATGTTAATGCCTTTTTGTTTTTATGCTGGCAATGTTTCTATATTCATGAGCAAAAACCTGACTTTTTCTCCGCATTCTTCACATTTCTGCAGACTTACATGTGTGTCAAATACATGTGAGTTTTTGTGATCCGACACATGTGTTTCTTGAGAAAGATGCGATTGTTGTGCTCGAAAAGTGGACCCCGCTCACTTTCCAGAAAGACTACAAAACAAGATGTGAAAAACAATGGCTGATAGGATGCACCTCCACATTGGACCGGTGCCAGTTTGTGACGACGGTCGTGCTTTAGAATTGTGAGAAGGCAGCTGCTCTGTTGCAGTGTCTGATACGGCCTCGCAGAAATATTTTCTCCCAAATACAGTGATGCAGTGATGTTCCTTTGACCATATTGCCCTTCAGCATAACTTGGGTTACCTGTGGTTGAAACTGCTTCCAGACAAAGGTTACTATTTATTTAGGGGAATGCCTTTTAAAACTCATGTTTGAATGGTATTTTTGCCATAGACATCTACTGGCTTTGTTTATTCAAGTCACTTTATTACCCTAACTACCCCCAAACCTGCCATACCCCCAACAGCAGGTTTTGTGAGGTTTGGCTGATGAACTTGTTGTTGAATTTTGTGAGACTTGGTATGAAAGGCCCAGGGAGATGGTGTTGGATGCTTTGTGAGTTGGGACACACACGGGTCAGTGTGTGTAATGTCTGGCTTGCTGTACCATTATTGTTGGACTGTGCTTGATTTTGTCAGGTTTGGTACTGTTCAGTGCAAGTCATCCTACACTGCATTGACCCATCCATACCATATCATTCAAACTCCAACGGGCTCATTCTGTTGGAGTTTATCAGGTTTGGTACAGTGACTTGCATGTAAAGTACATAGAGAAGTACATGAACTTGATGGATTTTGTGAGGTTGAGTGTGCTTTCTAGTGCAGGAGCCTAGGGGGTTAGGGTTAGTTGTTATTGAGTATTTCAATGTACATGTACTTTTCTTTGTCTATTTAATGTTTTATTTGTACAATACTTTAAGATATGATTTGTCCTGTGAAACCTTTGGCTTCTTTGATACTACATGCCTAAGTACTTATTGTGGAGTTTTGATATTAAGAGCCTGACAAACATTTCTTGAGATAAATTATTTTAGCCGGATGAGAATTTGTTTTAGCCTCCATTGTCCTTTGTTGTTCAATCGTAATCAAAAGGTTCTGTAAATGAGGTAGTAAGTGTTTATGGATGCAGTGGGAAGACTTGAGGGGAAGCAGTTAGAATTTTGTGGTACGTGGGAAAACCTGGGAATTTCTACATCATGGACATTTCTGGACATTAACGGCAGTATGCCAAAAATCAGCCCCAAAATTGGCTTGGAAGAATCAGACTGGTGCAGTAACATACAGAAATGTGAGGAATCCCTCCGGGTTTGGCCGCTTCCAGACCTGAGAGTCTCTCTAATTATAGCATCTGATGGTCTGCATGAGAACCAGACTAATTTCTTCATAAGTTCCATAAATTTTGGCCTGTCATTTCCCTGCGTGGAGTGAGCATGTGTCTTACTCTGGTTTTTTCCTTCTTTTATTTTCCTCTTCTCAGGGCAATGCAACTCTTCACTTGTACCCCCACTTCAAGGAGCTGGCAAAGTTGGAAGGTGAGGGAGCTAGCCAGTTAAGGAATGCAAAAGTTGACCACTTACACTTACAAGAACATTTGGGTCAAGACAGGCATTAAAAAAAAAAATCTGAAAACAAATTTGATGATTCCAGCTGGCCAATGACCTTACTTTTTTCTTATTAGATAAGATTGTTGTCTGCTATGACTTGCACCCGGTGCTTTGGTCTTGACAGTTGGTGACATTATTTTTGGTGTTTTTTCTTTGGGGGGTCTTTGTTGGAGGGGCAGGGGTTTCTTTTATCTGTGTTGATATGAACATTTGGGGAATTCCATTTCAAAGGTGCCAGCTGATATTAAAAGCAAAGTGAATGTGCGGCTGTTATAAAAAGCCAGTGAGCATTTCAGAGAGAGGGCACATGGAAAGAGGGTTTGTGATAGTGTCAACGATAGCACACACCTTGGACCTTGTGTATAAACCCCAGTGGTTTGCAACAAGTGGACAAACATGAAGGGCTGACTGGCTTGTGTCGATGCGACTGGGGTGTCTGGGTTCTTGCTCCATCACCAGTGCCCGGCAGAGGTTCTGCCATGCGGCAACATTTCACTGGTAGGCTGATGTGTCGGATCTCGGAATGCCATCAGCTGCCCGGTGAAGTGTAGCAGCGTGGTCAGGTGATCTTGTCTGTTGGACGCCAACGGAGGAAAGAGGAGGGGAGCTTCTAAGGCGGCATTGAGACCACCTGTGTACCATGTGACAACACAAAGTTGGCTCTCCCAGGAGCTTGATGCTTTCGGACCCCGACATGAAACCGCTGTGTAGACGTCTCAGTTGCGGGTCTGTGGTCATTGGGCAAGCTGGCCTGCTCGGGTGTGCTTCATTGCTACATTTAGCTGCATTCTTTCCTGACCAGGTAATGCAGCATGATGTAGTGGTGAATCACGCAGGGCATTTTGCAGCTCGTCACCAAACGAAAAAAAGAACACAATATGGAGGAATGCAACATTAATATGCAGATAAGGCTCAGTCTATTCAAATAATTGACTAGCCAAATTTTTAGTCTTCCATTTGATTGAATGTTCTACTATTCGGTTGTACCAAATTCCCCAATAAGCAGAAACAAAATACATGATATTACAAAGGTATTTTAAGAGCAAAAGTTGCGAGAAGAAGTAATTTCTAGCCTGATTGTTGGACATACACATTCAGCTGACTTAAAAAGTTTACTTAATACACTTTGACATGTGCTTATGGATTGCTGTGTTGCAACCAGATGATTGATTTAATTGCAATACCTTGAAATGCTCATGTGCATTTGTAGAGCAAATTTGCAACCAAATAAGAGATTTTTTCCAATCTTTTTTTCTTTCTTTTTCACCTCCAAATATTCACTTTGATTGATTGGGAATGATGGCATACCCAAATCTTGGCATAATTGGCAAAACCCTAAACGGAAGAATCATCTTTTATATGGAAGTACATTTAATGTACGCATCAGGCAACCATTGTGCTTGGCCAAGAGATTTCTGGAGGGGAAAGGGGGATGTCAAAGGGAAGAGTAATTCATGCATCTTCCTGAAATTGGTCTTGACAGCGAGGCACACAATCTCCTCGTACCCATCAAAGAGAGAAAAAAAATGGAGAATTGATGGATGCGACATGCATGCAGACAATGTGTATCACACCTCACACAAGGCAGCCCAGTACATGCATACGATAGTTGTTTTTAAAACTTAAAGAATGCCATGGTTCAAGCTCCTGTCAGGGAAAACAATACATACATACATGTGCATATATTTATGTAGTTCATTTTCAGTCACATGACTTTTGACAGTCAGCGTTCAATTTACACAGATGTGTGTGGTAATGCGCACGCCTTTGAAGTGTCTCAGCATTCTTGCATACATGAAAATGCCAATAGAAATACAGTGTACCCGGATTCGAAAATGCGCAGACATGGTACGTTTCCTGAAATGCCATTGCTCGTCATGTTAGGTCATGTGAAAAACCTCTATATTGCCTCTCTGTCCTGGTTCAGGGTAAATGCTTTTTTGTTGTGGGTGAGGAGAGAGGGCTAGATGATGCTTTTTGACTCGAGCAATTTCTATGGAGAGTATACACAAAATGGCTGCATTAATAACAGGCTAAGTTGGATTCTACTGTTGTTATATCCGATACTTCGGCAAAGATGATCATGCGAGTGCTTGCCTTCTCTGATCAGTTTGAATCGACCCAGGAGAGAGGTTCCATGTGTGACCACACTTTGGCGTTCGGACCTCAGAGAATGTCAAGGAAAAGTTAAATATTCATCAGTGTTTCCCCACAGAACTCCAGACCCCTCCGTCTTAAACCTGACTGTGTGAAAGCTTTCACAATTGCCAATTATGCTTTGGAGGGCATCGCAATATCAAGGAAGGTAGAGCCCCTTTACATGTATAAATCATGGGAACAAATCAGTGTGTTGATTAATTTTACTCCAGTGGGACTTACAAGCATGTGTGCGTACACACAGAGAATTAACGTTTAATTTCCTGTGCAGAGGAAGAGTTTGGAGGATTAGGGAAGATGCCTGGCAAAAAAGGCCTAGGGAGTGAAAGTAGATTGGAGTCAAAGTGTCACTCCGCAGTAAAATGTGGAATTGACTCTTATCTTTGAAAGCTTGAGCCAGTTTTCAAGCAAAGTATTTCTCAGCATCGGGGTGAGATTTGTCAGGATTTTTCTTGATTTCAGGATTTTTTCGTAAGGAGTTTTTGACTTCAGGATTTTTCAAAGTCTCTTTTAAATCTGGAAAATCTTGACTTTAACATTGGAGTGTTTTTACATAGAGCACAAGAAATGGGTACTCAAATTGGTGTCATAGACCCTATGCTGCTGCGGGGCCCTCAAAACCTCTGGTGATTATTTCATGGATATTTTATGCTCCTCCGTTCTCACCCCTGTTAATAGCAAATACATGTGCCGAGCAAAAGATCAGCTGGGAACCGGCCACAAGGAATGTGCATTGTGTAACACTTAAACTGGTAGCTAGTTTATACTAAACAATTACTTTCTTTACTTGGTCAAATCTTGTGCTCATTGGCTCTATGAAATCATTGCGGAGCTTTTAAAGGCAAGTTTATAGTCGATCATGTGATGGTGAATGCTAGATGTTGATGGTTTGCCAGACGCTGGTGCCTTTTGAGGTAGTCCACAGTTGTTCCGGGATGCTCATGCACTATTGTGCGCAAAATATGTGTAAAAGTAATATTTATGGCCTCTTTTACAGCTGAGAGGTTTTGGAGCTATTTGTTGTTATATCTTTGACAATTGTCAACAAAATGTGACTGCCAGATTTTGAACCTGGTACCTGTTGGATATGAAACTGCCCCTTTCTCAACCAAACTGTCCAGTAGTTTTGCCAGTATATTTTTTTGTAAGTCCTGAAATAGAGATAAGGCAAGTTCAGAGGAGGGCCTGTTGTTTTTTTTCCCCAAATATTGTGGCAGACATACCCTGTAATTGGAGAGTAATTTGTCGGTAATTGAAGACCAATATCAGACCCCACCTAGTTCACAGCTGTCTGGAAACTTCAGGTGGAAGTTCAGTCCCAGACCAAAATCCAGATGACATGAACTAGATTTTGCACCAGGCTTGCCCAAATTTTTCATGTCACATTTGTAAAAAATTGCCTATCACATGAAGCAGGTTGGATCCTTTCTTCAAATTTTGTCACAACAATAAACATGCTATGAGGAGGTTTAACCCTAAAAGAGCCAGGTATTTTGGACCTTCTTGTGGAGGGGGGGGTTCTTTATCTCCCCCATTTTCTTGGAGGGGGGAGAGGGAGAATCCCAGACATTTTCTCTGACTGCATTTTTTCACCCACCGAGCCTTAAGCTTTTCCCAGTAGTGTCTTGCAGTCACTTTGATACCAGTCTTGTGGAGACGGGTTAGCCAAAAATTTCCCCATCAACATACTCACTGCACAAAGGCTGGCATGCGGGAGGGCCTAACTTCAAATAATTGTAACAACAAAATCCTACGTCTGATACAAACTTCACAGACACTCTCATAATTAAAGTCTTTGCACACATGCTAAATTTCAAAACAATCCAATGTGAGCCAGCTGAGTTCTTAGCCCTGGCCAAGGGATGGTTTTCCCCCCCCCCAAAAAAAAGCCTGTCTCTTTTAAGGTTAATTATTCAGGCCTTGTTCTTTGTGCCTGCCTTCTCGGGCAGCCAGTTCCCACAAGCTCCCACGCCTGCTGCAAGGGCTGGGTTTTGGCTTCCTTCTGCCTTGCTGCTGCTGGCTGTGCTGCTCGTTAATTTCCTGGCCAGCAGTGTATCCAATGATATATGGCTGTGCGTATTACGGGGGAAGATACGTGCGCACCAAGATACGTGCGCACCGGCCCAATCATGACAAGATACCGGTACATTTAGGTCAGCGATCATTCCAGAGTTCAGGCATTAAAACTCTTTATACCTACATTGCCAACGTTCTTTGACAACTATAAACCACATCTAGGGTGGTAGCACGTTGATTTTTCAGCCATGTGATGGACTTTAAACTGGCCTTAGACCCTGCCTGACTCTCTGCTTTGCAGGCGTGGTGGAATACCTGACGACGGAGATCAGCACGTCCAAGCAGAAACGCTTCAGCCTGGTCACTTTTGTGGACACACCCGGCCTGGTGGATGGCGACATGAAGTATCCCTTTGACGTGGACAAGGCCATCATCTGGCTGGGTAAAGAATGTCAAGTACCAGTAGTTGGGGGGGGGAGGTAGACGATAAAATGTCTGGCTTCAATCGGTGTGGTATGACAGTTTAATGCACTAGTGCAGGGAAGACTGTCAAAAAAACCAGTCATGAGTATCAGGTTGAAGAAAGACAAAGGAATGCTTTTGTTGCTGTTCATGTGAATAGCTTGTGAGTTGAAGACAGATTGGAGGTCTTGTAATGGTCTTGTGGTTGTCTAAAGGGGTCTCAATTAAAGAATTTGTCTTGGTGGCAGCGTATCTTCAGAAGCTGTCCTTCATTGCTGATGAAAACGCACTGTAACAGGGATAAAACTTGAACTTTCAAAGTTGTCTGAGTTACTTCATGTAACTTCTTCTTTCTTGATACTAACGTTGTAATTTGACAGTGCCTCATTACCAAAGTTGAAAATAAAAGGATTTGATCAGGCTAGCTAGAAAAGTACCAGAGTGTGATGTTTAATTAGGATGACAGGATCTCTCAGCAAATATGCGTTCCTATCAGTAAGCCTTTTGTGAGTTAAATTTGAATAGAATCTAGTACTCTGCGTTCTTTAAATACACGTGAACATTAACAATTTGAATTCTCCATACTAAAAACACTGTTGCTATACCTCGTGATTCGGGGCAAGCTTTTGCTTAGTTACATAAGAGACACCTTGCACCAATATGCTGTTCTCAATGGATAAGAAGGGCACAAAGGAGCCAGTCCATTCCAGAGATGGTGGTCACTATGCAAAAGCCTGTCCCGAATCATGAAGTATTGTTAGGTTTATGTGCAATCAGATAACTCGGTGTGCCAGATTTGATTCGAATTTAATTCACAAATGGCTTATTATAAGTCTCTTCGAGCCCAATCACAAGTCCTTTCACAAGAGCCTAAGTAATGGGGTGACCAATGACATATGAACGTTACAGTTGATTTGATAGTTTGACTTGGCTTAAGGCTTGTTGTCTTCTGATGGACCTGAAATGGACATGCAGGGACTTAAGATGGGGTCGACTTCAGTGAAGGACTCTTCCAGTGTGACGCCCATTTACTTCTCTTGTCCCCACCCCTTCTCAGGCAACCTGGCGGACCTGATCTTCGTCTTCTTCGATCCCATCGGCCAAGCGCTGTGCAAGCGGACACTCAACCTGGTGGAGAAGCTGAACGAGACGCATGCCGACCGTATGAAGTTCTACCTAAGCAAGGCGGATGAGGCAGGCCACGAGAGCGACCGGCAGCGCGTGCTGATGCAGATCGTGCAGGAGCTGTGCAAGCGGCCTGGCCTGAACCGCACGGGCTTCGACATGCCCACCATCTACGTCCCGACGCAGAGCTCCAACAAGGTAGGCCAGCACAGAATGTAACTGACCCGTCACTGCAGAATGAGCATCAAGTCGGAAATCAATATTTTTTTGAACAGTGTGGCAAAACCAAGTTTGGAAGGGCCGGTTGAGGTGTTGTGGTTAAAGTGAACCTCATTCTGTAAATTCTGTTCTACTTTCACTTTTTGACTTTGAAATAACTGTTTTTGTTTTCAGACCAAATTTTATTCCATTTTCTAAGATGACAGATCATGGTTTTTGATGCCGTGAGGAGTATTTCTTAAAAAAACAAACAAACTAACTAAATGTATATCTACATTTCACAGTTGATGTTCCAAATTCCAAACAGTACCCTCACATTTTGAAAAGCTCTTGTTAGAACTGTACTGTCCAGGAATCAAAAATATTCTACTGTTTTGAAAAGTCTATCATGGAGCTCATTCTGTGTTCCAAGGTCACAATTTGGACTGCTGTGAAAATCTGCCATCACATGGGCTACCAGCCTCACGTTAATATGCATGTGTTGACCGTAATGTGAATAAGTCGTGTGCATTTGATGTAAAGTTCAAATTCCTAGCTGCACTTTTGTATACTTAGAGTGGAAAGGGAAGTGAATCCAAAGGTAAGTGGGCTACGGCTACACTCTTGGCAGACTTTCTAAGTTTGAAAAGTTATTCACAGATTGATTTTTAACCGTGATGTCACAAATTGCTTGCTTTTGCGGCCTTCCAGTAAGATTCAATGTGCAAATATCAATCAAGGGAGATTTAAATATGTATGGTTGGATTTGAAAATGCAAATTTGAAGCCAAAATTGAAGTCCATATGGGTAGTTTCTCCCAAATTGTCGGACAGTTTATGCTTAAGGTCTCTTCTTCAATAAGCTTTTTTTTTTCTTTGCTGTTTGAAGAGTCGCTGTGTAAACCAGATTGAGACAGTGTGCGTCCACATTGAGAAGGCCATCAATCAGACAATACAGAACACGTTGAACTCGCTAGAGAAAGATTGCGAGAACATAGCCAGCCTTATTGACAAGAGACTGGACTCGGACAGGTGAGGGAGAAAAGATGCCACCAATGCGCCTCTGTCCCCGTTCTTATTCATTTCCTGTCTCATGGTCTGCGAAATTCATTTTTTTATCTGCTTCGCTACTTCACTGCTTTTGAGCTTTTTTAGGGGGAGGGGGATATGTTTTAAACAACACAAGTGAAAAATTAAAATGCTCTAGATGCAAATTGTGACTGGAACACCAAACCCAGCCATTCATTTAAACTGGAACGTGTAGGACTTGTGGAACATCTTATGCAACTTAACTATCAAGCAGTTTGGCAGTGTCTTTTCTGGTTGGCCCTGAAACAGAGATAAGGCAATCTCTCAGGAATTTTCCCTTGGACAATTTTTTCCCCCCAACTAGATGTTTTGGCAGACACACCTGTAATTGGAGAGTTGTTTTTTGGGCAATTAAGGACTGATATCAGACCAGAGGGGTTTCTAGGTGTCCCAGAAATAGTCCAGTCCCGGACAAAAATTCACATGTAACATGAAGTAGATTTTGCACCAGACCGAGTTTTGTCTGTCTCATTTTTCCGTGCTCATTACACTGAGCAGATTGAATTTTTCTTTTGCCAATGGTGTGACAACGGTGAAGATGCCAGTAGAAATCTTAACCTTAAAAGAGCAAGGGATTTTTTGTGGGGGTGGGGAAGGAGACTTGGGAACTTGATTTTAGAAACTCTGGTGTGAGAGCATTAAACAAATTCAGGTTTTGATCTTTGTTCCTCATTTGCGCCTGCCTTCCAGAGCGGCCAATTCTTACAACCTCCGTGCCCGTGGCAAGGGCTTCATCTTCTTTCTACTGGGCCTCCTCCTGCCGGCTGTGCTGCTTGTCAACTTTCTGGCCAGCAACGTGTCCAACGATGTCTTGGTGTCTACACTAGGGAAGAACGGGGCTGAAACATTAAAACTTTACCTGGTTAGTCAATATCTTCTTCGTAGAAGGTGGATAACACATGGTTACTTTCAACAACAATATCAGGTCTGATTAGACGCCCCCCATCACCGCCCTTAAGACAACTTGGTAGGAAAAATTTTTTTAAGCAGCCCACAGCACATGCTGTAAGAGCATACATGTATATATCAACAGAAATTGGTTGCTTGTGCTTACTACGTCCTGTGTCAAACATACATAAGGGTCCGTCTATATATATTAGGGGTCCAATTTTTTTTGTGTGTGTCGCTGTCAAGTCGGACATGTTATTCTGTAAGTTCAGAACACATTCTCTAATTTCCAAGGGCGATAAATTACTGCAAATGACCTGCCCTACAAATAGAAACAGTTTGAAATCAAATTCGGTGATATTTCAGTGTCGGATTACACTGGTCAGGTGTAACAGGGACACAAAAATGTGTCAGTTGGATCCTGAATTTATAGGATGAACCATAAACATGTGTGTACATGCAGTGTTTTCTCAGAAAAGTGACATTGTTTCCAAGTGAAGAAACCAAATGTTATCTCTAGTTCCTCTCTTGTTCTTGCATGGAATAGTGGCCCGCGGAGTATTGGCAGTTGGGTTATTAATCAAGTCATTTCTGATAACCATTCGAAGCCAGTTTAAAATATGCCTTTAGCAAGTTAAATTTAAATGAAATCCGACATACTGAGTTATCCATTTACACATAAACAGAATTTGAATTCCCTACACTTAAAGACACTGTTGCTATACCTCTTGATTTGGGGTAAGCTTTTGTATAGAGACCACCATCTCTGGAATGGACTGGTTCCTATGTGCCCTTCCTATCCAACGAAAACAGGGCAAGGCAACGGGTCTCTTATGAACCAGAATCTAAGCAAAAGCTGGCCCCCAATGAGGAGATATAGTAGCAGTGGCTTCAGTATGGAGAATTTCATTTATGTTCATGGGAATTAAAGAACTCAGTGTACCAGATTTTATTCCAATTTAACTTGCAAAAGGCTTATTAATGGTTCTTGTTCAGTCAAGGACCAGTAGTTAGCTTGTGGTTGGTTCTTGATGCACTCAGCACATGTGCAATGAAGTCGAAGTACTAATGACTTGAGTCAACCGTTGCCTGGTCATGGGTCAACAACCTCGATTGGTTCAGTGACTTGACTGTGAGAAATGTGGTGGCTGGTTTGTTTTGTGGACGAGATCTTTGATATGGACGACATGCTTTCTTGCCATGGTCATCTTTGCACTGTGTTATTAAAATGGCCATGGCAACCAACAACGCAACCAACCTCACCAGGCTGGTCACAAATAGTCGACTTGACCAGTCCAATCATCAGCGACTCGCATGTGCTAGATCAGAGATAGTTGACCTGTGGTTAATTATGGGTCTTGATCGGACATGCCCAATGTGAATGTATTCGTCTCCCATGTACCAGTTTTTTAACAGTCATGTACTTTATGAGTGCTTTTTAACCACCATATACTTAACTGTTGCGATCAGCAACATGAACTGGAGACAGCGAATAAAGTTTTTTGATCGGAAAAAAAACAACAAATTTGAGCTTTGGATGCATAGCAATACTTCTGTAAACTTTGGCAGTGAAATACTCAGTACTCACTTTCAACTCACCTCCATTTCTTTTGTGGTTGATCTTCCTGATACAGCGTCCCATAGGCTCCATGTGGGAATCGATACCTAGGGATTACCATCTCTACGCTCTCATTGGACTCGTCGTCTCATCTCTCCTCCTCCTGGTCCTCGCTAAAATGTCAACCAGGTTAGTTGGCTTCATCTCGTTATTTTTTGGGGGGTTGGGGGGCGGGGATGGATCTGTTGTTGTGCACAGATCAGTATCTGCTTATGTCATTCATGGACATGTATGTATGTTTCTTGTGCAGAGTGCTTTGAGGTAGTTTTTCTCAAGTTGAAATGCTACCTCAAAAACAGTTTGGTGTATTCTCGGAAGGGGGGGCAGAGAAGCTGAATCAGGGATGCGAACCTGTCGGGTGTGAGAGTTGTCAGGATTTTTCCTGACTTCAGGATTTTTTCCTCAAAATTGTCCTGGTTTTTCAGGATTTTTCAGACAATCTGTTTTCAACTCGCGGAAGTCCCGAGTTTAATCATTAAGTTGTTTTGACATGGTAAAAGTTGATATGAAACACAAGAAATAGTTGTTTGTAAGGTGCCTTCAGACAGACAGAAATGTATACCACAGATCCTACCATACGCTGCTATGGGGCCCTCAATCTCACCCCTGACCTGTGAAGCTGATTGGCTGTTCGAGTGTGGGAACATACCTTTGGCTCATGGGTTTGGGAGTTGTAGGGGTTGAAATAGAAATGGAATGCCAGCCGTTCGTGACATTGATTGACAAGCTCCTATGCCATTGGTGATGTCGTGAATGCAGTGTGGAAATTGCGGCCTACCTCGTGAATGATTTAAGCTGTCTTAAGAGGTTGCACAGAGTTTAGTGGTTGAGCAAACTTACTGGGGTGTGTGGTTGCAGTCTTGGTCATAGAATATTTCAGCAGCTCACATGCTGAAAATTACTTTGTGGCATTGTCACAGCGAAAATGTAGAGTTCAGTGGATGCAGTTATGCATAGTTTTGATCTCTGTTGTGAGCTGTCCAGTGTTTTATGACATGTACTGAAGAGCAATTGGTGATAACGTTTGCAAACGTGAAGTTTGTGTGTGCATTTTTTTCAAACAGTACAATTTCTTCAACCACAAATTTCCAGACTGGTCCAAATCACACTTCTGAATGGCAGCACGTGCTTCAGTTACACCATCCTTGAAAGCTTATTTGGTTGTAGATTACGACCTCTTATTTGAACGTTTGGCTAGTAAAATGTAATCTAATTGGCATTCTCTCTCTCTCCACCAGGCTAAAGTCAACGCTGAGTCGGAAACAGAAACGAGTGCTGAGCGAACAGAAGGACTTTGTCCAGAACCACGTGAGGGTAACCAAGGTGAGAAACAATGCCCTTGGCAACGGAAGCCCTTTAATTATCCTCAAGCAGAACATTTGGTAATGTGGTCATTGTTGGAGTGATTATATTTGTGAACTGTGCAAAAGCCCAAACAAAGGACAAGTTTTGTTCCCTGAACCAACCTTGAAAGTGATACAAATTATTTTTTTTTTTTTATTTGATTCGAATGTTTGATAAAAATGACACTTCTGTCGACTCCCTAGCCTAATTTTTGTGTGCACCGAGCTGTATGGTTCTTTTTTTACCATCTTTTTTTTTAAAAGCAGATTTGCTTGAAAAAGGAAGTGGGTTTCTGTTGTGTGTTTGAACTCACCGACACCTGTAATCCGAAGTCAGATATTCTCAATGTACATGCATTTAGGACTCAGTGCAGGGGTCAGAATTAATGACAAAAACAACTGGACCACACGGCCGATACATGTACCACACAGATTTCACTTGATTAAAACACACTTTACATGACCAACACAAGTAACCAAAGTGAATGATCCGGCTGTCTTGTTAAACATGTGCTCTCCCAAAAGTTACATGTGCGTGTCATGAAATGCCTATGCTTGTATATATATATATGTACCTTTATCCCAAAGAAAGTGAAGCCGAATTTCTCTTTTACAAAAATTTGAGAGTAACTCATAGATAAATATGTTGGAAATCTGTTAAACTGCAGGAGTTGAACTGATGCTGCAAGACTGATGTTTACAATCACTGGCCTTGGTTCACTGGGCTAAAGAGTATATTGAACCCTGCGTTGAGCAGGAATGAAAGCCTTTGTCCCAGTGTTTGTTACTTAATAATAATTTATTCATTTATAATGCGCAAGCTTCATGCAGATATGTTCAAATATGCTGTACAATGAAGACATTAAACGTGATCCAGCAAATGACATTCAAGGGCACCTCAGGCAGCCACCAAACAGCCCACATCCACCTACATCTGTAGAGAGAAGACAACAAGAAGCAGTTACAGTTTTAGAGGTGGGAGGAAACCCCAGAGAAGAAGTTTCTGGGTGACACCCACAGAATCAGGTGCATGTAGGGACTGAAAACCCAATGCACATGTGAACCAAGGCGAGAATCGAACCCGAGCCGCAGAGGCAAAAGGCAAGGAAAAAACTACTTTGCCAACCTGACTCCTTAACTTAAGCTTAAGCTGTCGTTCTTAACCATGCTTTTTTTTTCCTTTTCACAGGAGAAACTTTACTCTGAGTATTTGCAACAGAGTGTGGCTGCCCATGACCTCAATTGACCCTTGTGATCACCTCTGACCTAGTTTGGAATGATGAAAGCCAACTGACAATCTTGGGGATTTATGGATAATTTTTCAGGCGTTGAAATCTTTTTCTCTATTTTCGACAGAAAACTTTTCTACAAGAGAGTATTTTATTAGATTAATAGCATGCAGGTGATAGGAATTTCCATTAATTTTATTAATTGATTTTGTTGAAATTTTTTGAGGTGTTTTGTTGTTCAAATGATTAAATTTAGCTTTTTTTTTGGTTGGAAAATTTCTGTTGATTTTGCACTTTGGGTGTTCAGAATTACGTTTGAAGTTCAAATATTTCTTGCCAAATTCAGTCAAATATCCACAGATTGTGTGCTTTTTGCGGAAGTGCTTCTTTAGTTGAAACAATGAAAGTGTCCGCAAATCGAACATTTTGGTCCAAAATTTGATTATTTTTTTCTTAAAGGGTTTTGTTAATCTGTTTTTCCTTTCAGTAGTTTTTGTGTGGTGTTAAACTTTTGACAAAAAGCAATCACTTTCTGGTTTTCAAATGTGAAGATAAATAATACATCCACGAATGCTTTTGAGAAAATCTTCAGTACTTAAGAAAATGAGATCTCACTGAATATTTTAATAGATTCTTGAAATGAATTTTTTGCTCACAACTTTCTTACTGAAACAAGTGGTCATGATTGATGGGGTTTTTTCAGCATGTGTTATTATTATTTTTTTTTTGGTGTTCATTCTTTGTTGAGGTGGATTTTATCAAATTTAATCCAACAGGGATGGAATTAGTTGACCGTAGGGCAGTGAAGATCACAAAGTCCACTGGAGCAGTTGGAATGACCCAAGACTAGTGTAGGCATTAAAACCAAAGCGCTTCAGAGCACACTGCATTGCAGTGACCTGGTAGTTGTAGGTAGTTGTGTGTCCCATGGAACTCTACATGGTGTGCTGCTTCCTTGAAAAAAAAATGGTGGCGTACATTGCTGGTCACAAACCACGAGGCAGCAGTGAAAGCCCAGGTCTCGGTTGAAGTTTCCATGGCAGATTTCTCATTTAAGCCCTGTTCAAGTGTGTTGAAGATCTTGCTCACTTTCACATGCTTTGGAGGCCCAAGTCTGTACCTTGCACTGAGATGAGGTTGTTGTCTCTATTGTTTCCTTAAATGAGGACCGTCCGTAGTTTATGGAGTCAAGTCTGTTTTATCTTCCTACCCTTTTATTTGGTTTGCCATAAATTGACATTGTAAGACTTAGGCTTTTAATGGTTAATGGATTCTTGGGGGGGTTCGGTAATGTTTAAATGTGTTTGAATTTTGATGGAATAAAGTTTCTTGATGGAATAATACGCTTGTCTCTGGATATGTAGTTTTTGCGTGCATCAGCACATTCTTGATTCTGAAGGCAGTATCTTTATTGATGCAGATGTTTCATTTTGTACTTTTTCCTCTTGCTACTTTAGTCCAATTTCAGATGCTGTGGATCTTTTGCTGTTGATTACAAGCAGCTAAGACAAAACCCAAAATACCTGATTGACACGTATCTAAGAACACTCCTGAAGGTCCAGTGAAAGTTGTTGAAAATCCAGAAAATGGCCTTAATCATGGCCAAGCACGAACGGCCAAAAGAGGATTTTTTTATTCATTTTTTGGGTCACAATTAATGGTGTAAACATTAAATGCTTATGACATGGTTACGCATTTATTGTTATTTTTAAAAACTCAAATGTTTTCTATTTCTGTTACCCTGTAAATACACCATCATGTGTGGTCCCAATAGTGTTGACAAAGGTTATTTTCTCCATTTACAAGGTTTTTAAAACACAAATCTATTGAAATAATGAAACAGCATATCAGAAATGAAACATTTTCCTGGCAATAATTTTTGTCAAAAATAGCAACCCTACAGTTACACAGTACCTTTATATTTTAGTGTTGGACCAAATGTAAAGGCCCCAAGGAATTTTTAAAGTGAGCTTTTATTTCATTTCATTTTCGGCATGAAAATTCCAAATGTGCATGAGAATAACCCAAGATGCCAAAGACTTGCGCTCAAGAGTTGGCAGCCGGGTGTGTAATGAAAGACATAATGACAAGCTATTCAGAGACACTGTGACATAAAAGTATCCAATTTAATTGACCTAATTTTTATGGACTATAAACTGTGTCTAATATATATTGTTGAACAGCACGGAGGGGAATATTGTCCCTTAGTGGTGCATTAGAAGGCCATAGTGATGTCACGCCAACAGCAAGAATAGAGACTAAGTGTTGAAAGCCACAAGGTGTGCCAGTTTTGAAGGCCCAAATGTGTTCATGTCTCTCACAGGTAGATTCAAAATCTGTTCCTTGTGCAGTGGCTTAGGTTGTGTTGGACTCTTACTGACTTTGAGTTAGAGGCTGTTCACATGTATTCATTTTATTCATGACTGGGCTATTTTACGTCATATATTTGAAGTCTCTAACCCACAGTGTATTTGGTCATTGCTTGACACTACTCAAACACTTGGATAAATGATAATTGCCCTGCTGCACAGACTATGATGGCAGCCATGGTAATAGGAATCACTCAAGGGGTATTGTTTGATATTCCACTTTTGATTTGATACCAAAAGAACGACAGATTTACAGGCTGTCCTTTTGCTCATTTAAAAAACTTTGTGATTGAAAAACCTAACTTTACTTTGCTTGTATTTTTTTTCATTCCCCGTGTTTAGATTAGCGAAGGCCTGATTGCTAGGTGAATGTACTGCAATAGCTGCCTATGTTGAGGCTGGCTATTGTATCTCTTGCATCGTGGTGCGAATGGACTGACCAACGATGAAATCTCCTAAGTTGATGATGCAGGTTACCATGCAGGTAAGAGTCTCACGTGTTGCATATGCTTGCAAAATGCTGTAGTTATCTTTTGAACTGTGTATAAAAACCCAAAAATGTTGCAAAACCCTTAAAATAATTCAAAAAGCAAACCAAATCCACTCCCCACTCCTCCATTTTGGTACTGGATCCACCCTTGGCTTTTAGCTTGTAAAAACAATGGGTGCTTTTGGTTTAAGCTAACACAGGGCATCCTCCCATTTCCATGAAATTCCTACAGATTGAAATCACAGTAAAGCGCTCTCAATCGTCCAGAAAGGCATGACGTCACTTTTTAATTCACTTCAACCAAAAGGGATGTTTAAGAAGATAAATCACAAAAGACGTACAATGTGCAGTGTTAGGTTAGTCCATCACAAGTCCTGTCATGAGTAAGAGATCAGAGTCCTTTCATCGTAGTTTATTCTCTGACTTGAAAATT
>NW_019091581.1:306152-316864 GCF_001949145.1 Acanthaster planci | reverse complement strand
GGGCTCAAGTCCACAAGCTGGGTCATGTTGATAAGACCAGAGCAAGGATTGGTTACTCAATCCTTTGTGGTTAGAGGCTCAAGTCCACCTGCTGGTTCATGGAACTGAGACCAGCACAAGGATTGAACACTCAATCCTGGATGGTTTGGAGGCTCAAGTCCACCTGCTGGTTCATGTTGATGAGACCAGAGCAAAGATTGATCACTCAATCCTGGATGGTTAGAGGCTCAAGTCCACAAGCTGGGTCATGTTGATAAGACCAGAGCAAGGATTGGTTACTCAATCCTTTGTGGTTAGAGTCTCAAGTCCATCTGCTGGTTCATGGAACTGAGACCAGCACAAGGATTGAACACTCAATCCTTGGTTCTTAAAGGCTCAAGTTCACCTGATGGTTCATGTTGAAGAGACTAGAGCAAGGATTGGTAACCCAATCTTGGATGGTTTGGAGGCTCAAGTCCAGCTGATGGTTCATGTTGATGAGACTAGAGCAATGATTGGTGACTCAATCCTGGATGGTTTGAGGCTCAAGTCCACCTTCCGGTTCATTGAGCTGAGATCAGCTCAAGGATTGCTCACTCATCCTGGATGGTTAGAGGCTCAAGTCCACAAGCTGGTTCATGTTAATGAGACCCAGAACTAGAATTGGTCACTCAATCCTGGATGGTGTCAGGCTCACGTCCACCTGCTGGTTCATGTTGCTGAGACAAGAGCAATGATTGGTCATTCAATCCTGGATGGTTTGATCCTCATTCACTCTAGCCCAGTTAGAGGCTGCAGAGCTATAATGGGCACCCAAGCCTGAATGGTTTGAAGCTTAAGTCCATCAGCTGGTTCATAAGGACGAGATCAGACCAAGGATTGGTCACTCAATCCTGGAAGGATTGAGGCTCTTTAATTGATTGAACCCACTTGATGGGTTCATATTGCTGAGAGTAGACCCAGGGTTAGGCACTCAAGCCTGGATGGTTTGACGTTTAAGTCCAGCCGTTTATGAGACTAGAGATAGGGTTTGTGATTGAAGCTTCAATGGTCTGAGGTTCAAATTCACTCAAGTCTCATAAAAGGCTCAAGAACTAGGACTGGTCACTCAAGCCTAGAGGATCATTGAGGCTCATTCCAACTTGCTGGTTTATGATGCTGAGACCAGAGCTAAGATTGGCCACTCAGGCTTAGACGGTTTGAAGCTTCAACTCCCTTAACGTCTCGTAAGAGGCTCAAAAGCTTTAACTGGTTACTCAGATCATAACTGGATGGTTTGAGGCTCGAGTCCACCTCGTTGTTCACATTGCTGAGACTAGAGCTAAGGTCGGTCATTCAATGCTGGATGGTATGAAGCTCAAGTCCACCTGCTTGTTCATATTGCTCCAACTGAAGCAAGGATCGGTCACTAATCC
The DNA here is from genome assembly GCF_001949145.1 of Acanthaster planci. The sequence goes on along the minus strand of NW_019091581.1, from coordinate 315,470 downwards.
TGGGTGGTTAGAGGTTTAAGTCCATCTGCTAGTTCCTTCTGCTGTAACTTTGAGTTACGATTGGTCATTCAAGCCTGGATGTTTTGAGACTCAAGTCCACCAGCTGGTTCATGTTGCTAAGACTAGAGATAGGGTTGGTCACTCAAGCAGGATTGTTGGAGGCTCAAATTTCTGAGACTAAAGCTAGGATTGGTTACATATGCCTCGAAGATTAGACGCTCAAGTCCACCAGCTGGTTCACATTGGATCCATGAACAAGATACTTCCTCATCATTTGCCTCGATCCAAGCTTATAATGAAAGCATAATGGATGCGTCTCTTTACTGCAATACTTACAGAAATGCAACATAGATGATCACTCTTCTAGTCGGAGATTCACAATGACTTGATATAAGAAAACAGAACCACAAATGGCAACAAAAGTGAACCCTGGTTGGGAAAGACGAATGAGGCATTTTGCTGTAAAACAACTGGATAAAATGTGCCAGTAATATTACAACTTCACCAGTGAAAGATCGAGCTTATCTTCTGTTTTGACTGAAACGCGTCAGTCCATTTCTGGTTTTGAATTCGATGAGGTCCAACCGTCAAAACTTTGCCAACCTTTTTACACTCTCAATAAACTTTGACAACCAGCTTAAGATATAAAATGCATGTCTAACTTCCTGATGGTTGAAAGCTAAGGTGAGTACACTCAAGACAAGTTGGAGTGATGACTTTGGTTAACGACAGTTTAATTAACATCACCTGAATGATGGATGGTTTCAAACATCTCTAGTCAACGGACTGATCTGTATACGAAATCCCAGATTTCAATGCCCCTTCCGAAAATTTTCCAGAACCCTGAATTGGAAGAAAAGATAAGGATATAATACTTTTACTCATGATAGCAATAGGATCAACAGATATTCATATAGGATCAATCAACTGACAGCAGAGCAGGATGAAAAAATTGCACAGATCCATCAATCACACCAAAACAATGTCTGAACATGTACAACACGGTGGTGCAATCAGACAAGGCCTCCAAAAAATAAATTCTTTTAAACCTGAGACAGTGTAGAGGTTGACATCCAAGAATCTGATATTCCCTGACTCAAGACTCATTTTTGCTCATAGTCTCCAGTAGAGTGCTTGAGATGAAAGCAAGCTAGGGTTGATGCAGAAGTGGTCTTTTGACAACCCAAAGGCCGCTTCAAATACTTCAGGTGAGTGCAATAGCAAAGTAAATTAGATACCAAGAATAGCTCTAACTACAGCCCCCTCCCCCAAGATATCGAGAAAGAAAAAAAAAGGGTGCGTAATAGTCCATCTTGGTCTTGGTCATTGTTAACTATGACCGAACCCCAATGAATGTTCTCCTCTGGAAAATGAGGGCATCCAAAGTGCCCCCCCTTGCAAAGTTAACCCCACTTATGCCAGTAAGTAAAAGTGAAAATTCTTACCCTAGCCATTGCTCTTACCTTGCTGTGTATATTTCAGTGATGTGTTGTGATTACAACAGCAGCCATGTGGTGTCAGCGTCTGGACATTCACTAGTACTGCAGGCAGAGAGGATGACAAGTCAGGATACTCAGTCATGTCGCATTACTGTCAGGCATCAGTGCTGTGAATGTAACAAGACATTCAACATGTGGACATTAACCTTTGCTGAATAGAACAATCATACACTTGAATATCCTACTGAGTCCAATTTCCCCCAGTGATTCTGACTGGGAGACATGAAAGCTAGATGATGCCGTGTTGTGAACACATTGTGAATGTTGTCCCAAGAGTACATGGAATCTGAAGTAAAACTGAAAACGTCAACCTTAGATTAGTGGGAGAGGAGTCATCTAGTACAACTGGTACCACACATTGTATATAAGCATCTTGGAGTGGATGTGAAAGTTTGTCACAAAGGATGGTAATACGTCCCAAGGTTTGCTTTGGGGATGGTCTCTCTTTTGAACAAATGACAGATGCCATACAATAAGGAGCTGCTGAGGAAATTCCTTATGATAGATTTGAAGATTTAAAACAGTGCCCTCATGAATTCCACAGATGGTGCTGCCTTCTTCAAGATTTGACAAACTGTTTCTTCAAGGGTTCCAGAGCAAATGACAGGGATACACCGTTTCAACTTTAACCAGATTTTGGTTGATGGAACGTTCAACCATGATGACCTGGTAGAGTTGACAACACATGCATAGCAAACTGGCGATGATGTAAGCTCCAGGTAGGCATCTCACTAAAAGAAGTGACGACACACCTGTAGATTTTTCTTCCTCAGATAATTTATCGGAACTGTAAGAAACATGGCTTGAGACTTTACCACACAGATGGAGTGGAGGTTCTTTGGCCTGACATTCCAACTGAAGGGGTCACCATTGTCTGCAGCAAGCAAGAAGACACTGAGATGCACAAATTAGATTCATGGTTGGTACATGAACTACGTGTGGCACTACAGTTGCATCAATGAAGATGAAAAAGAATGGTGGTGCTCTCTCAAGCGTGAAACTACATATTCCCACATACATGTACATACTGTACCTGCCGCTAGAAGACTGGTGAGGGGAAAGATGTGATCTAGTGCAGGGCTTCCCCTGCCCATTCAAATTTAAAGCATCCAATCTCACTTGTTTTAGTGACCATGCACGTATGAGCGTTAATTTTTGACCAATGCTGCCATCTTGCTTAAGAAAAATTAAAAAAAAAATTAAGAAAAATTGAAAGGGAACATAAATAACCCCAGTCTGAGAGATTCATAAAATGGTTCTCTTTCACACTGTCCTGAGTGGAAAAGACGGTCACGAAATGCAAGATTTGAGAAAATGAAATTAGAGTGAATGTTCAAAAAGCGATAAAAAGAAATTAATTCCAGTCACTTTGATCATAGTACATGTAACTTATCTCTTTTTTTCCCACAAGTTAAAACAATATTGAACCAGAAATAAAAGAAAGACAAGCTTGCCTGGGGCTTGACTTGAACTGACTTGGATGGAGCTCCTTGATGTCACAGAGGTTAACATCCTGGTAGTCACAAAAGGGGTGGTTGCTGGAGAGGCCAATTGGATTGGCTCCATCAAGGTAGACCTACATGTATACATCTTGTACTCTGTATCGACAGAGCATAAGAAAAACGAGGCGACTGTTATGAGTTGAAGACAAAGCAACTTTTAGATGTTCCACTCACTTCCTAACTCAAATAAAACTATGAAGCAAGTTCTTTGAACTTTTCATTTTCGCTTGTTTAATATCTGAGAATCAATCATTTCATAAAATACAAGAGTAATGCAGATGAAATCCTAAAATCCGTATGGAACTCTTCTAAAATGAAATTCCAGTGGTTCAGTTCTGTAGCAATTTTCTCTCCTATTCCACCCGGAGTTGCAAACCGGACTGGTCATCTTTAATTGTTATTATTATTTTCATTTGTAACTATTTCTGGTAATAGACACCTCAAAAATGCGCAAGGCACTGTACATGAAGAAACCTGTAGAGGAGACAATGAGAAGCACTAACAGGTTTAGAGGTGGGAAGAAAACCCCAGAGGAATATTCCGGGTAAAACCAACGGAATCGGGTAGGGACTGAAAACCCAATCCACATGTGGACCGAGCCGGGAATCGAACCCAGACTGCAGAGGTGGAAGGCAAAGAAAGAACTTGACAATTTACATGTACCTTTTATATTTCTTTGATCAATGTATGTCAGCTCTTTATCATATTCGGAATGAATCATCATACCTCTGGTGTATAGTCTAGTTTGGCTTGTATCACTGTGCATAAATGCAATTGATATGCTGAAAGTGTGCACACTACTAAACATGTACTATTCAGAGATGCCACAGGGTCTGCTTGAAAAAACCAAACTTTAAATCCTGGAAACTAGCGTCAAAGTGCATGACTGAGTGCGGTGAGCAGAATGCATAACGACAGGGGTTTTCTTTCCTTACAACCATGTCAAGTTCCACTCACTTTTCATGTTCGATTTGATGGCTTTTAAGTTGACTGTTCTACATATTTCGACAAAATCTGTTGCATGAAGCACACGTACATCATGAGAGTTTTAACTCCACACCATGCCTTTTAGTGTTCTAGCTAGGACCATATTAGTGCTGGGTAAATTTTTGCATTGCAAAGCGTAGTGAGCGCAGTTCTTAATGCTTCAAATACGATCAAATTGGTACATTTAATCAGAGATGCCAAATTTTCAAAGGGAAAAAGTGTAATCTTATCGCACTTCTTGTTCCGGTTTCCCAACCGACCCTAATTTTTTGGAGTAACCCCAAAGAATTTTCATCAGCAAATTAGAAAAAACAGTTTCCAAAAATCCTGTCGTCTTTTCTTTCAAAATGACCCCCTGTTAACAACTTCTTTTCACGTCAAAACACTTGTATTTACCTGACTAGCACTGTGCAAGTGTGAATTGTAATTATTTGTTGATTATATTTTCACATTAAATCTGGCAAGTTTTTATTTGAATCACTTTTGAAACATTTTTTGGCAACTTCGTCCCATTCAATCAGCACAAAAATTATTTTTAAAAATCCTTACCTACAGATCCTATTTAATCAGAAGCAACGCTATTTTTTCTTGGCCTAACAAATGTGCTTCTCGGTGTTGTAAGATCCAGCGTGGGCAATGTTTATCATGTCACAGTTACATGCCTTGCAAAACACATAAGCTTCTCCAGGACAAGGCTTTGCAATAAAGGACCATTTTTGTGGTGTATTTGTCCTTTGCTCACTTGCTGCCAAGGTGCAAAACAAGTCCAGTTGGTCACCAAATATCGGTCAATTTCAGCATGATCATGATGTTTGACACACGTATGTACAATATCAGTACATGTACAGCTGCATATGGACGTACACAATCATATCATAGTGCTTATTCGCCCCCTGAACTGTTCATCATAGCGTTAATCAGGGTGAACAGATGATTCAACCACGCTGGTTTCTACAACTACTCTTGTATGCACTAAGTGCAGGATGCCAGCGACACATTTCTGACGTGCACATTATGAGGCTCCATGCTACCAGTAGCTTACATAGAGTTTATACACAACTGAATTGTTTTGTACCTTTCGAGTTGGAAAATCTTAGTCTGGATCGTACAGTCATATTAAAACGGACTAAATCGTAAAAATTACACCTAAATCACACAAGTTGGCATCTCTGAATTTTCAGTAATATTTCAGTTCATGTTTTGGAAAATCCGTGCTGGGTGGCACAGCCAATTATAGACCCACAACAGGGCCTGAAGAAAACTCCTCCATCGTATATGACGGAGGAGTATTCGTCGGGCCCTATTTACGGGTATAAGCCAATTTGAACCCGAGAGTCAGGTGGAAATTTGCAGTACCGGGTGGTGCCGCCCGGTGCTGCCCACTGTGGCTAGAAAACTAGTGCAAGGACCACGAAAACACATGTGCACGACCGTGGAGTAGTTGGTTCCCGACTTGTTATGTACAATATTCCAATTCATACAACCACTGCAATTGGGAACCACTGACTGACATGATAGACTTGAATTCAAGGCTGTGATAAACATGCTCAGCACGCGCTAAATGCCCACAACAGGTGCACGGGGCAGCGTAGCGCAGCAAGCACAAATCGACTCACACACATGAGATGCGTGTTCAGATAGTTCACTGTGCTGTGCAATACTTGATATACATGGCGCTGCTGGATCTTTGGTCATTTCGACGATCATGCAAATGAAGGCAGCCTTGTTTTTAAGGCAACTACAAGAAAAGAGCTGTACACATGCATGCTGTGTGCGACCGTCATTGAACTGGAATTCATAGAGGTGAAAATCAATGCATTCCCATTTGTGTTTCCTTTTCCCATTTTTTCTTTTGAGCCAGAAGGGAAAAAAGGAAACAGAATTTTGGAGGTCTGTTTTTAAAAAACAGACATCTGGGTAAAACTAGGAAAGTGGCATTCTACTAACATGACTAATCTGCAAACACCTACAAAAAGAATGACGTACCACTGAACCAGTCGACAGACCCTAGTCATGCAGTATTCTGTGTGCGGCTGACTCTGCAGCCCCTGGGGTGGTTCCTGCACAGCCTTGTTCTCAGGTCAACTGCATCATCAGCCAGGGATGAGCTCCATGCCCACCTATTCTTCAGTTTCTGGGCAAGGCAACACAAAGGAAATTCTTCCTGCCATGGTTGCTATGGGAAACCAATCAAAGCCATCATTCAGTCAACTTTATTTCGATGTTAAAAAAATTAACACAAAGTCTTAAAGACACACCTGTGCTTGTTGTCATGCCGGTACTTGAAAGTCATTAGGTTCAAGTAATATCACATGACCCTCGTTGGCTTGAGCGTCTCTGTTCCTGACAACGTTTGCCTTGAGGTTATTCAATACTGCAAACTATGCATGTTAAGGCCTAAAGAGAAAAGTCTCCAATTTCTGGCCAGGGGTTGGCTCCAAAAGTGGTGAAGCAACACTTGTTTTTTGGGCCCTCACTTTTTTCCTAGAAACGATACACATGTACATATAAAGCACAAATTGCGAGTGCATGCATAGGCGGTCATACTAATTACTGTCAACACGCAACAGACCGTCCACCCACCGTCAACACCTCCAAAACACATTAATCAAAAGAAGCGAGGCTCGACCGAAAAGTGTTAACACTTAACACACGGCAAATTTGCCAAAAGGATATTTTGGCTAAACCTCAAAAGGAAAATTGCCATTTTAATTTGGCAAAATCGCCTACTTCAATCCATCTCAGAAATTAGTAGCCATGTTGCCTCTGGGGTAACTGGGACCATACCATTATGATACATGTAGGTGGGTGGTGATATTAGTAAGACCCTGCATAGGTACTGCCACTACCAACACTGAAATAGACTGGCCCCCTTGCTATTTACTGTTTAAAAGCATTTCCAGCTTGTAGATGTACATAGGACATACATAGATCATATACTCGTTTGTCTGGTTCCCAGATGTGAATGTACATGTATAATATAGAAATTCCATCATCTGAAAAAGAGTGCCCGGCTGAATGTACAGGGGCCTAGAGGGACTCCTTTACTGTACAATATTACTCAACCACACTCCATCCACAACACATAAAAATAACACAGTAGCAGGATTCCAGTCGATAAGGCAAGTTTGGCAGCTTTTGGACAACATATAATACTACATAAAAAACCTTTTTATTTTGCCTACGTGCAGGTTTACGGCGACATGTGCGCTGACCAGAAACCAGAAACTTTTTTGGCCTAAGAGGAGTTCCCTAACAACAAATGCCTACGGGGAGCCAGTCACAACAGCAGTGAGCAGGTTGCTTGAACTTAACAGCAGAGCACTTCACATGTACACGAACAGTGCATGTCCTTACAAAGTTGCTGGTCCCCTCTGTAGTCAAAAATGGACCAAATTTTAATACCAGACAGTTTGGGCTGAGAGAAGGTTTGTGGTACACCATGTGTAGAATCAATCTATTCTGTAAGAACGGTGGTTCTGGCAGAGAGAAAGTTTCTGGGTACACCACGAGTAGAATCAAACTCTTCTCGAAGAATGGTGGTTCTGGCAGAGATAAGGTTTGTGGGTACACCATGTGTAAAATCCATCTCTTCAATAAGAATGGTGGTTCTGGCAGAGAGAGGGTTTCTGGGTACACCATTTGTGCAGAATCAATCTGTTCTCTAAGAATGGTGGATCTGGCAGAGAGAAAGTTTCTGGGCACACCATGGATAGAATCAATCTCTTCGATAATAACTGAGGTTCTGGTTGAGAGAAGGTTTGTGGGTACACCATGTGTAGAATCAATCAATCTCTTCGATAATAACTGAGGTTCTGGTTGAGAGAAGGTTTGTGGGTACACCATGTGTAGAATCACCTCTTCTATAAAAACGGTGGTTCTGGCTCAGAGACGGTTTGTTTGTACACCATATTAGAATCAATCTCTTCTATAAGAATGCCGGTTCTGACGAAGAGAAGGTTTGTGGGTACACCATGTGTAGAATCAATCTCTTCTATAAGAACGGTGGTTCTGGCAGAGAGAAGGTTTCTGGGTACACCATGTGTAGAATCAATCTCTTCGATAAGAACGGAGGTTCTGGCAGAGAGGTGGTTTGTGGGTACACCATGGGTAGAATCAATCTCTTCTATAAGAACAGAGGTTCTGGCAGAGAGAAGGTTTCTGGGTACACCATGTGTAGAATCAACCTCTTCAATAAGAACAGTGGTTCTGGCAGAGAGGAGGTTTGTTGGTACACCATGTGTATAATCAATCTCTTCGATAAGAACGGAGGTTCTGGCAGAGAGAAGATTGGTGGGTACACCATGAGTAGAATCATCTTTTCTGTAAGAACGGTGCTTCTGGCTGAGAGAAGGTTTCTGGGTACACTACGAGTAGAATCAAACTCTTCTCGAAGAATGGTGGTTCTGGCAGAGATAAGGTTTGTGGGTACACCATGTGTAAAATCCATCTCTTCTATAAGAATGGTGGTTCTGGCAGAGAGAGGGTTTCTGGGTACCCCATATGTGCAGAATCAATCTGTTCTCTAAGAATGGTGGATCTGGCAGAGAGAAAGTTTCTGGGCACACCATGGATAGAATCTATCTCTTCGATAATAACTGAGGTTCTGGTTGAGAGAAGGTTTGTGGGTACACCATGTGTAGAATCAATCTCTTCGATAAGAACAGAGGTTCTGGCAGAGAGAAGGTTTGTTGGTGCACCATGTGTAGAATCAATCTATTCTATAAGAATGGTGGTTCTGGCAAAGAGAAGGTTTGTGGATACACCATGTGTAAAATCCATCTCTTCTATAAGAATGGTGGTTCTGGCAGAGAGAGGGTTTCTGGGTACACCATATGTGCAGAATCAATCTGTTCTCTAAGAATGGAGGATCTGGCAAAGAGAAAGTTTCTGGGCACACCATGGATAGAATCAATCTCTTCGATAATAACGGAGGTTCTGGTTGAGAGAAGGTTTGTGGGTACACCATGTGTAGAATCAATCTCTTCGATAAGAACAGAGGTTCTGGCAGAGAGAAAGTTTTAGGGTACACCATGTGTAGAATCAATCTCTTCAATAACAACAGTGGTTCTGGCAGAGAGGAGGTTTGTTGGTACACCATGTGTATAATCAATCTCTTCGATAAGAACGGAGGTGCTGGCAGAGAGAAGGTTGGTGGGTACACCATGAGTAGAATCATTTTTTCTGTAAGAACAGTGCTTCTGGCTGAGAGAAGGTTTCTGGGCACACCATGTGTAGAATCATCTCTTCTATAAAAACGGTGATTCTGGCTCAGAGAAGGTTTGTTGGTACACCATGTGTAGAATCAATCTCTTCTATAAGAACGGTGG
>NW_019091581.1:245464-302763 GCF_001949145.1 Acanthaster planci | reverse complement strand
GCTCTGCTTTTGTGAAGAACCGGGTACCCACCATTGGCGGTTCCACATTCAAAGAGCTGACTCCAAACACCAAATCCGAGTCCCAGTCACATCACCACTCAGCACCAGTGGGTGATAAGCAAACATCGAATCCGATTACCGCTCCCGCGTGTCCATGTATGTATAGCATGCTGTATATTATAGCAGGGCACCCTCCACACAAGGGAAAATGTGTACACAAATGAACTGTAAAATACCTTTGTGTCTGGGTACCAAACCACATTGGTTCTTGCACGCGCGGGCAGCAGAGCTTTGACGGCCGGAAGCCATGAAGCTCGAAGACTGTTTTACATGTGGCTGTGACTTCAACATTGCGTGGGTACTTGCGTGTGACATGTTGTACATTTACTTTCCACATATACATGTTTGACACCAGGCAAAATCGTCGAGTGGTTAAGAAAAAGCCTAGCCGTTGCCCAAACTTATGCACCAGAGTCCACAACTTTTTTACTGTCCAGCGAGGGTCTCGGTTCTCAACTTCTCACTTCAGAGCTAGTTCCATTCATGGACCCGGGCAATGGCATACATGTAGCTTACAAGAAAGTGGACGTATCGGAGTTTTACATGTGCCCACTGTGGACAAATGACCAGTTTATGCATGGTCCATAGCCATTTACGATATGTTGGCGCATGTTAAAAAAATACACGTGATCCAGTCCATGAAGTTCCATGGTATGGTCGACGATTCCATTTGTGTTATGGGTAAAGTTACATGAACTTGCAACGGCAAATCAGTTGTTGTTCTGACTGGAGTATTTTTATACCCGGTACATGTACGTAGAGTGGAAAATAGTGCAGGAGGAAGCAGTACTGAGTTGTATCATGGTTGTGCATACATGTTGCAAATTTATTCCAGCCATGACTAGTCTACGAAGAGACAAAAATAAAATTCAGATACCCACTGTGGATAATGTGAAAGCCCACTAATGACAAAAAGCCAATCGTTGTGCCATTCGAGAGTGGCACCGGCGTGATGCTGCAGCGACAGATTTTTAATGTGTTTTATTAAACCTTTATGTTTTTCTTTATATCTTTGGGAGCCCATTCTGACTCTGAATCGCAGTCCTTAGCTAAAGCCGAAACCGGTTTGGCAGTCTCAGCTGTCTCCGGTCTCAGCGGTCCCCCGACGTACGGACATTTCAGCACAACACAAGCACGGTCTCGTTGGTCTTCCGTGCTGAGATGTCCACATGACTAACTCGCATGCCGCCATGACAGCCAAGTTACTACTGTACGTGTAGGCCAAAGGTACGATACTACAAGCGGTGCTACTATCTTTGGTGTAGGCCTATGTACAGTACACGTGACATACAATGTGAAGCATGCATGGATTGCACTGCTCAGCACGCTGCTTAAACGGACAACTTTCCCGTTATTGTGCACAGAGATGGTATGACATATTTTTACCATATTTGGTAAGGGGGACCGCTGAGACCAAGAGACAGCTGAGACTGCCACACCGGCTCTGAGAATTCGGGAACCACCTAACACTAGTGGCAAGGTGGCACAGGAAAGTGTGTAGCACAAACCCACAAAGAATGAAAGAAGTTCCATTAGTACATGTAGGGCCTACATAGAAAAATGTGTTCTACAATCACCAGTCAAAAACCACAAAAGGGCAGTAATAATTTGTTGTGCATCTATACTGTACTTGTTACAACAGCAAATGATGTATCGCACACATACATGTACATGCCAAGGAGGGTGAACCAGGTTGTTCCAAATAATTATTACTTATGTCACACCATGGCACGACTGATAAACAATCTACACCATTTCGACAGAACATTTGACAATGAAAACCCAGTGGTGTTTCATCCTCGCTCCAAACAGTTCATTAAATGTCATGGAATAAGTAAATATTCAACCTGGATAAATGTAGTCTGTTCCGAAGATACACAATCCATTCACAGGCCTACACGTGACAGATTACCATAAATAGATGCAGCGTTGTACATGGGGGGAGCTACAGTACATGTACTTCAAGAACTCTAACCCACTAACTCTGTGATCCACTTGGAGAAAAGGTTTACGTGGCGTCGCAACGTTATGGTGTTTTGGAATCAAATTTTTGTGGTGAAATGGTTCACAGCTGTAAGAAATCAAATTTCCCCTGTCAGCATACCTGCTTAATTTATACCTACCTCCTAAAACGGGGATATTAAACAAAAGTTTCAGAGCGTGAGACAGAGTATTTTTGAAAAAAAAATGAGATTATTGCTCACCAATTTCTCGCTTCTACCAGCTGACTGTCGCTCCATTCATGCCGTTCATGTTTATCAGACTGTGCATGCACTGAGCCCACCAATGACCGCAGTATCACAGTTAGTTACCCCCAGAACTGTGGGGTACGACGTCCGCTCCTACAGTAGCTCCTCTCCCACAAGGAGTGGACGTCGGACCCCACGGGCCTATTAGAAACCCCATTCTCATGGGACTCGCGAACAATTCTCGGGAACAGTTCCCGGGTCGTTGATTACAAACGCTGAAGTGCAACAGGAGTGCTAAAGGTCGAGATACATGTACATGTGGGAGTCGCCATTTTGACACCAAATGAAAAGATGGCATGACATTTACCATCTCACATAAATAAATATCACCAAATAAAATCCACATTAAATGGTCAGGGTAAAGTCTCTCCAATAGCCTACATGTATTTGCCCTGACTTTTATTTTCCTTATTAGGAGTGTTTTCTATTTTACGTAACAAAATCAAAATTAAGTTACGGTATGTGCATGTATCCGCCATCTTTGTTCTTGATGTTCTCTATCATGTCTATCCACTCCCTAGCCCCACTAGTGTGGCACAGACTCTCACTCCCAATCCATCCTTAGCCACTCATCCGTATACGCAATTTCGTGTCGACGTATTGAACATTTCGGCGCACCCACTTATCATCGTGGGCACAATTTCTTTTGCACACGAACATGATTCTTGACCTCTCTGCTTTCTAAAAACCATTTATTGAATGATTTCACTCACGTTAATAAGGTATTTTCCAGTCTTTTTGCCTTTATCCATTCAATCTCACGGGCTTGCTCTCACAGTCCCCATCTTTAAAATAAAGTCCTTGAACATTACGTCACTTGACCCCTAGCCCTCATCGTCTCGACGGCTGTTCCATGTCAAGACATCTAAACTGCTGCCAAAGTTTTGGAAGAGCCCATTGGTGCATGTAGTATCTTATCGACCAGTCCGGGTTCTGGAGGTAGGAGTGGTGACCTATATTTATAATATTAGACTCTCGAAGTACATGTGCTAGGGAGCCATCTTGGCTGACATGGCTGAAACATGGAGGTAGCTCCATGGCTGAAATTACTGACGCTTGTATTTTCTAATCAAACCTATTCTTACTTATTAATCCTTCTATAATGTCAACACACTACTAAAATTACACCATCAATCAAAATTCCAATAAAATGAAGGTCTTAGAGTGAAAAATCAAGACACTACCTGAATTGTTAAGCAATCAAGAGACTACACGTGCCTGCAGCATGGCCAGACCGGTGACAAGGTGGCACAGGATACGTGTGAAGCACAAACTGCCACCAAGCGAGGGCGCTGTGACCAGTTACTGTCTGAGCGCTCTGGGTACAAGCCCCTTTGAAAACAGTGTAAAATCAGCACTGTCCAGGGCCCAATAACATGCATACCAACATCCCTGAGATTTCAGAAACACAAATGAAATTATTNCCAATTACATTTTTAATTATTCCCACAAAACAAAATCACCCCCAAAAAAGTGATTTTTCGAAGTCCGATTGCAGCCGTTTTTCAAGTGGCAACCCTCAACTTTCTCGGGCACTTAGGACCATTTTTAACTGTTGTTTTTAGCCATTCTGCTCTCATATGAAAGCTCAAAGACCAAGGGAGTTGCTCCTGGCAAGTATTTGCAAAAGATACTGTGGGGGGGGCACTATTAATGCTAATAAGCTGGCCAGAAACTCTCGAATGAGTGGTCTGCATTCCTCTGTGGTTCACTGCTACCCTCACAGTTAAGTAACCAACAACAAAGATCTGAGAAATTTGCCCTCAAGATGGGGTGGAAGTTACATGTACATGCAATGCAGAGTGAACTTTGTGTTGTTTGAGGCCCCACTTAAAAAGATGCACAAAGCTAGAGTTTAAGCTCAAGGGTTGAGAGGGTTTTTTTGGCAGAGAAAATGAGATGAGCAGTATGGCACATGTTCTAGTACTGATTTTTTTTTTCCGTAGGCCTATTTGACCTAAAGAAATACATGCTAGGACTGAGTCTTTTGAATTTCTACCTTGAACTGAGACAGTGATTGCCTGTGGGCCAAGCCGGTTTCATGTGCGCAGTGTACACGTACATATACATGTACACTGTACAGCGTTCTGGCGATGACATCATCCAATAAGCCTGGGACTTGGGAGCGTAAACGGCCAAAATGGGAATTTTTGTGAGTGGGGAAACGCAGGATTTTTTTATTCATTTTGGGGTCACAATTAATGGGGTAAACATTAAATGTTTTTGAAATGTTTACATATTTATTGTTATTTTAAAATACTTCATGTGAACTAAATGTTTTCTATTTCTGTTACCCTTTAAATACACCATCATGTGTGGTCCCAATAGTGTTGACAAAGGTTATTTTCTCCATTTACAAGGTTTTTAAAATACCACAAATCTATTGAAATAATGAAACAGCAAATCAGAAATGAAACATTTTCCTGGCAATAAATTTTGTCACAAATGGCCACCTACACTTACAGTACCTTTATTTTTTAGTGTTGGACAAAGTGTACAGGCCCCAAGGAATTTTTTAAATGAGCTTTCATTTCATTTAATTTTGGCATGAAAATTCCAATTATGCATGAGAATAACCTAATATTCCAAAGACTTCTGCTCAAGAGTTGTCAGCCCGGTGTGTAATGAAAGACATAATGACAAGCTATTCAGAGACACTGTGACATAAAAGTACCCAGTTTAATTGACCTGATTTCCAAGGACTTATAAACTGTGTCTAATGTATATTATTGAACAGCACGGAGGGGAATTTTGTCCCTTAGTGGTGCATTAGAAGGCCATAGTGATGTCATACCAACAGAGAGAAAGCCACAAGGTGCATCAGTTTTGAAGGCCCAAATGTGTTCATGTCTCTCACAGGTAGATTCAAAATCTGTTCCTTGTGCAATGGCTTAGGTTGTTGTGCCGGACTCTTGCTGTCTTTGAGTTAAAGGCCGTTTTGCATATGCTCACATGTGCATTCATTTTATTCAATGACAGGGCTATTTTACGTCAAATATTTGAAGTCTCTAACCCACAGTGTATTTGGTCATTGCTTGACACTGCTCAAACACTTGGATAAATGACAAATGATAATTGCCCTGCTGCACAGAATGTGGTGGCAGCACATGTTTGGAGGCCCAAAAAGTTAATTTTCCAGTGGCTTTATTTGTTTGTGCATGGTGATTCGGGCACACACTGTTATTTCTCACATATCCGGATAGTGATCAGTGATCCCAGGGCTAGTTTGTGCTATCCATTAGGAGGGTTCGGGTATCAGTAAACCAGTGGCAAATCACTGATTGTGATTTGGATCCACTGTGAAAGAAACAGGCCCATTGAGGCTGTGGTGGATAGTGGAAATAGGGAATAGAATTTATCAGGAAACCCATCTTGAATATGAATATGGTTATTATGTGTACTATATTGTGCATACACCAGGTCATTACAAAGCATGCACAAATGGGTCCAATTTTCAAAAGGTAAAAGTGCTCACTACAATGAAACTTAGTGCTTTATATTGGCATGTGAGACATGGGTCTTGCATACAGATCACTACCAAAATCTTGCAAGAGATGTGTTGGTGATCCACTGATATCTCACAGTTAAAATTTTGTAAGTAAATTTATAGCTTCGCATAAGTACACACACACTTACATGTTAATTCCCAGTATTTATGTATCACCCACTCTAACAAAACGACGAGTCATAACTTGCCAGAGCCACTTGGGAATTAAAGGCTTCCCACAACAAATGCAAACACAACACAGATCGATAGAAACCAAACTGAACTACACTACATGTACTGCACAAACAGCCCTTCGGCCAATTTTGTGGGATCTGGTCAAAAAATGCTTTCCATGAATTAAACATTACTTGTACATTTAAATGAATTTTTCATCATTCCATCATAAAAGGTACAACTGAGTCTGTTTTATTTTCTAATCATTTTCACACGGGCTGGATTCCAATTCCACAAAGAAACAATCAAGACAATCATAAATAATACAAAAAGCCCCTTAGTAGGCATGATGAATTTATTTTAAACCAGTGCTAAAAGTTGCTACACACATTACATTCGCTGTGAAAAAAAACAAAAAACCGACCGTCGACCAAAAACCCCAAATGTTTGGCCTCATTGTAACACTTGTAATTTTTTTTTCATTGAAATGAATTTGACTTACCAGCTGAATAATCACACAACACAGACAATGGGTTCCTCCCAAAGACAGGAGTAAGGAAATTAGACTTTCTTTTTAAAAAAAAAATTAATATTTGGTAAAAAATTACCCCGGGTAGTACATGTCATATTTTGGGGGATTTCTTATTCAGCGTCCGTCCTGACTGGCATTTCCCAAATTATAACCCCAAGACTTTAGCTCAATTAAAAAAAAGGTTTTGTTACCGACCCAAAAACTGAAGGTACATGTACATTAAAAGATTACAAGCAACTGCCAACAAGCAATTTTTATGTCGGAGACAAAGCCTAAGATTCAGACATAAGTGACATCTGGAAAAACCCCTTTGTTTCTTAGACTGACGTTAAAGAGTATTGCTTCCTAATTTACTTTATTCATTTAAGACCTATGCATATCTGGGTCCAATACACAGCGCTGTGTAACAGCATGAAAGTGGTGTTTACTATAGCAGTGCAACCACACTGCTGCTTCAACAGTAATTCATGACATAGATGCGCTAACAGTTGGGCGCACATGAAGATTTGTATTGCTACATCATGATGGAGTAGGACATGCTATTGCTTTCCTGACTGCTTAATGGTCTTCTTGAAATAGACGAAGGCTCCCTGTTAGCACAAAATGAGCCAGTTTAGTATTCCAACAGCGCATGCTCAGTACGAGGCTATTCGCGAACAACCGCGCACACCCAGTAGACTGTCCTAGCGGTGCAGCCATGCGCTGACTCGTGCTGACTGATAGGTGCGCTTTGTTCCCAAAAGACCCTGGCTTTTTGAAATACCGAACTGGCTTATTAGCTAATGAGCAGTGCCATGACATTGGGCCCAGATTCCTAGAGAGAGCTGAAAGGCGCATGAGCACTTGACAAGGAATCAACACAATACTCTCATTCAAAATCACATTTTGCTAACCACACACTTTGACACCTTGTTGGTGTTACGGGGCAAGTTAAATGTACAGATGAATCCAGCGACATGGGACATTCCTGATGGCTTCCCTGCAACGGAAAACTTGCTATAGAAAAATAGCTATTACAATGCCTTTTGCCATTGATGGGGGCCATCAGGAGTGTCCAGTGATAGCATAACAATAACATGTGGTTCTGCCGACCATGGAATATTTCATCCTCTGATGACTACTGCTCTGAATGCTTGTGCAAGGAGCATTCAGAGCTGTTTCAATTATTGGAGCTTCAAAGGTGCAGTGGTTTCCACTATTTGGGAAATTGTTCTTCAGATGTGTGAAAATGCTCTACAAATTCAGTCCGCAAAAGTGAAAACGGGGGCAAAAGAATGTTAGGATTTTAGGCAGTAGCATTATTTTATTTCTATACAGCAACAGAACCACAATAACCATTGTGAAGTGTTCATAATTTGACTTAAAAGAGTTATCTTACATATTAAGGTTAATCCAACAAAGACACAGATTGCATACCAGTGAAAGTAGTTGACAAATTCAGCTCTGGTGCAGGGTATAGGCTAGTTTGGCCCGGGGGGGTGCAATTTGCAAGAAAGCAGAACTCCAACTTCCAACATTGAAACGAGGAAAGCAAGTGTGCACGTGAAAAGCAGATTGCCCCAGATACATGTATTTGCCACATTACTTTTTCAGTCGTCATGTATCAAAAACCCACATCCTTTCACCTCGATAAAATACCGTACTGCTGTTTGGTTTAAAAAATAAAAATATGAACTCCTCAAGAAGAACTTCCTTTTGTTGGTGGGAGGGGGGATGCGTCCGGGGGACCCCCCAGCCTACATCCTTGAGGAGTGTAAATGCAGTTAGGCACGTTGGGAGATTATTGGGGGGTGAAGGCTTTTCTCTCTGTATACCAAACCTTACAATGCACACTAATATACCAAATTATTTCTGTTGTCTCCAGCTCGGGCCGTTTCAGGCCCTTTTTCTAAACAGCTAAGGTAAAGCTCTTCTGTGTAAAAACCTTAGAATGAAAAACCTCAGAACAATAGGCCTAACGTCCCCCATGGGGAAAAAAAACAAAAGGAGTAATACATGCAGTATCAAATGCTGTTTCGGGGAGGGGGGTGGCACTGATTAAAGACTGCAGGCGCTTGTGGCAAACTTGGCCACGTCAAAAACACTTCATCCAAGATGTTAACTACCCGCCAATATTACCAGTCAACAAAAACGTGTACATTTGCTTCAGAACACAATCCACAAGCGTACGGTTTCGGCCCACTACAAAATACTGCGGGTGCCTTTTTTACTACTGTCTCGTGCATGTGCTCCCAGAGACAGATGGGCAGTCACTCATCGTGTTTTGTCGTCTGACTTACAACACGAGTGCAAATGTTACAAGTGCACGGGAAAAATACTGTGTTCAGAACAGGTGCGTGAGTCTACTGAACATACAGGAATAGATCAGTGGGCACTGTAAATACTCGTTACTTAACTACAAGTAAGTTCTCTTTGAAAAAAAAACAGGCCTGATGGTTTAACTTTATTGTCATTAGGGTAATACCTCTTGATTATGCTGCTGCAGCTGAATTTGTCAATATTTAAGACCCGCTCCGACCTCGGAGATGTGTTACTGGCTGCAGTACCGGCCCTTTCACTTCTGGTCCAAGTTCAATTATTCAACCAGCTACCTACATGTATCACAGACCGAACCCAAATTGTTCTTGGTACAGCGATTTCCTAAATGTCGAACCTGCCACCACATGAATGGAAATCCTCACTAGTCCCAAAACGGGAGAATCGAAAACAAAATCCAGCTGAAATTCTGTGTGTTAAGTCACCACATACAAGAAAAAAAACAGAAAAAATTACACAACAAAAATTACCTGAACTCGGTCCAACTCTGCAAGAGCTACAAGAAAAGCACTTGCCCTATAGCTTGTCATTTCTTTATATTATCTGAGTGTGTGTATTTTTATTTTTCGTTTTTGTTCTTTTTTTACATAATGTACTTTTCCCATGCCATTCCACACCGAAGCGGAACCTCCAAACAGCCATTTGTCTAGCCGTGATCTATGACGACGGACGCTTCTCCGAGTATTTCTTTGTGTGATCTTCAGCATTCTTGAGGAATTTCTTCCTGTCTTTTGTGTATTCTTCAGCTAGGTCGCCCCGCAGCGGGTGCTCTGGTTCGGGATCGTGGACGAGTGCCACTAGTGCTTGGATTACTGGGAAAGAATTGAATAAAAGCACAGCATCCCTGTACAAAGTATGTATTCAAAAACCATTTAATAGGGATGAGTTCAATCTCTAGCTGGCTGTAACTTAAGGTTTTACCTTAGGTATCCCCAAAAACCTGTAGAACCTTGAAAACTTCAAGGTAAATCTCAAGTTATTGCATAAAACAAGCCAAAAGATCAATAGCCTGAGAGGAGAGTGCAAATGAAACAGAAGGAACATGGAGGTTATACTCAGAGGTACCAAAAAAACCCTGAAAAAGGTAAAAAAAATCTTGAGGTAAATCTCAAGTTACTGCATGAAATAAAATCAGGAGTGTAACATTACTGTACAAAGTACACTTTGTATACATCGTGACATCTTGCGGAAGATTGCAAAATTAAACACATGGTAACTCATGCATTTACTGAGACGTCACCCAAAACTCTCGCAAAACCTCAAGGTACATAGACCTGGAGTTACTGCATGTTAACTTTACCTGTAAAATTTCATGACCCAATAGGAAAACAAACACTTGCTTTTTGACCAACTTTTTTGCTTCGTACAAAAAAATTAACCAGGCAACAGACGCACGTGATGCATGTTGCTTGTGCGCAGGTCCAGTCACGAAAAACCCAGCAAGCAACAAGTCTAGTCACAATTCTTTTCACAGAATCTGTCACATGTCTCAGTTCTTTTCAAAAGAACAGTCACCAGTCCAATCACAGCCCTTTCAAAAGACTAATCACAAGTCAATTCACAAGTGCATTCACACGCACGGTCACCAGTCCTTCCACAAGTCCAGTCACAAGTCCTTCCACAAGTCCAGTCAGAAGTCTAGTCACACATCCCATCACAAACCCTTCCCCAACTCCAGTCACAAGCCCTTCCACAAGTCCAGCCAAAAGCTGCAGGATGAAATGTGACAAAGGGACACTTTTGTCACAGTTCATCTGAAAGCCTTGGGACTTGATTTTGTGACTGAATGACTTGTGACTGCCTTGTGACCGACTTGCAGGGTCTTGTGATGGACTTGCTTACAAGTCTGCTCAGTGGCTTCCACGACCTGAGGCTCGGACACCAACCTTGATCTGTCTTGGTTGCTGGCTTCCAGTTCTCCGGACTAATGATGGGCAAGCAGATCTGACCCTTTTCGTCCACGTTCGGATGATAGATTTTGGTCTTAAACGTGATCTTGGGGGGCTTGAAGGGATACTCTGCCGGAAAGATGATTTCTATCTTGAAGGCCCCCTTGTTGTAGGGTGGGTTTTCCTGGTAAGGGGAAAAGCAAATAAAAGTATAAATCTACTAAGATAAGATAATATAGTAAGATATAATTATCTATAATAAGAGCACGGGGTTACTTTTAATTCATTATAACAGAAGCTGTAACTTTTCTAAATGTTTGTCTTCGTTAATCTTTAGTTACTAGTTTACTTTAGGGTTGCACAATGATCATCACCACTAGTTGACTGGTAATGGGTAGAGGATATCTTTTTATGTCAATTCAGTTTGAGAGCAGCAATATGCCCCCCTAGAAAACCCAGATGTTGGCAGGCACATGTACCATTATCAAACACAACTTTTTTTTCTGGTTACCCAGGATACCTCCTGAACTGCCCCAAATCACCCACTATGCTGGAAGACCCTGTTGAAGTGTAACATCCTTCTAGGTAGATCCGCGGATCTGACACAACAGATACAACTCTATTCGGCACAGGAGTGCATACACTGAACCTAACCTTCCAAGATTTAGATCCTCCAACATCCAACAGAATATGGAGGACTGTGCAAGATTGATGAAGAGAGAACTTTTATACCATCAAACTTAGGCAGCATCTTGTTGGATTCAGCATAGTTGGGTTTAACAGCCCATGAATCTTTCCACTTTAAAAAGTACAGAGTGTGCCCTCAGGCTCCTGCACGGTGGAGATTTTCAGGACTCAGGAAAAGTTCGGAGGAAATATACCTTTGAAGAATATGGGGGCTAAACCACTAGCTGGTTTTGCTAGGAGCATTCCTCAGACAAACCAACTCCAACTCCGAGTGGTGACGTACAGGCATCACACACTTTTCACTTCAACAATCATGGGATACTGAGCTCTAAGCAGCTTAATGGAGTTCAGGCCAAGAGGTCCCAAATCCTTCAGAAAGTATCCTTCTAAAGATTTTTCTTGAGGACCAGAACAACCAGGGTTTACAACCAGTGTTATAGACAGCCATATTTTAGTGCAGGCAAATGGAGCTGGAGCGACCGGGATCTCACGGGTCAAGGCCGGGGGGCCCAGGGGCCTGCTTAAGGGAACTCCAGATCGGTTTTTCGATGTGTCTTTCCAAATCGAATAAGCATTCAATTTTTTTAATTCTTCCAGGTAAAAATATGAAATTTTCATAGGGATTAATGTTTTTTTCCTGGGATTTTTAAAGAGTTTTGTGCTAGTTGGTGGGCTGTTTCAAGCTCAGTGCCGGACGGTAGAATGCTGTGATGGAGATCCCCGACTGGTGCCAGCCGACGTAGCTATAACACTGTTTGCAACGTAACCTCTGGGAATTGGTGTTTGAAAGCTATAAAAACACTTTATGCTTTTCATTTGAATCTGCTTGAAACAAGCCTCAATAGTGAAATTTATCTCATATAAAACATATAAGAAAGCTTTCCCTTCCTTTGCATGAATTTTGCATTCGAATATTCAAATTCGAAAAGTAATATTTGAATATTCGACAATCAATCGAATGTTTGGTTATTCGGCACAGCCCTACCTCTAATGTTATTGTATAAGAATGAATCCTGGGGCAGCCCACTTATCAAGGTGCCATTTTACCAGGGAACATTTGGTGTAGTTGGGTCTTTTGGTGAACTTTATTTTGTGAAAAGAGAAAACTGAACTAAAATCATGTACTTACGGGAACTATTAGGCCCTGCCAGTTTAAGATGTTTGAATCATCTACTTTTATATCTCTGAAAATCCTTTGCTCTGAATCTCTTATATCCTTTAATTCCTGTAGAATTAGAAAGAAGAGAAGACAAATATTGAAATCATGACCGCAGAACATACATGTAATGTTCATCTGTATGCAAATAATGGGATATTACTGGATCAGGGCCCAATGTCATGGCGCTGCTTAAGGCAGAATTCCGCACTTACGATCCCCATTCTGCGCTAACTGGGCAAGCAGAAAAATTTGCAATTTCGTATCAGCGTACTGAAAATTTTCGGCACACCTACTTATCATCGTGGGCACAATTTCTTTTGCACACAGAGATGATCCTTAGCCATGTTAGCCTCTCCGTTTTCTTAGCGCCATTTATTGAATGATTTTACTCAGGTTGTTCTGGTATTTTCCAGTCTTTTTGCCGTCACTCATTCAATCTCACTGAGTCGCTCTCACAGTCACCATCTTTACAATACGATCGTTGAAAAATTACGTCACTTGACCCCTCATCGTCTCGACAGCTGTTCCATGTCAAGACATATCTAATACACGGACTGAGCGATAAGATACTGCATTTGCCAATGGGCTCTTCCAAAACTTTGGCAGCAGTTTAGATTCTTGACATGGAACAGGTAAGAAATGGCACTAAGAAAGCGGAGGGGCTAAGGATCATCTCTGTGTGAAAAATGTATGATGTAAATTCTGTCTTTTCATTTCTGGGCTACACACAAAGACCAATTACCATATACACAAAAGCCAGGGTCTGCCTTCTTTCAGTGTTCGCTTGAGCGTGGGCCGAGAATAATAGGTGAAAAGCGGGCTGAGGATCTCAATTTTTACGGCGTGTCTTTATGCATCCCGGCGTGAAGGGGTTACGGATGGAGCAGGAGTGAGAGTCCGTGCCACACTAGTAGTACTAGTAGTAGCGGGGCTAGGAGTTACACTGAGTTATTAAGTCAAGTGCCTTTTTGGGATGCGTGAAGGTAGCCAGTTGGAAACAAACATCATTAACTTTTCTTACTTTTAAACTGCTTTAAAAATCATAATGATGTATATGATGTATGCATTGTACAGTCACTGGACAGAGCCAGAGGTGCTGCCAACGGCATTCGAGTAGGCCTGTGCAGAGCGGACATACATCATGATGATGAACACGGAATTTGGTTGCTGAATGAAACATTTCCACCATGTCC
Organism: Acanthaster planci; assembly: GCF_001949145.1. The sequence goes on along the minus strand of NW_019091581.1, from coordinate 289,017 downwards.
ACCGATGCAAAGATCACAAACAAAGGATAAGCGAATTGTGAAAAAATAGCGCAGTTAACTATTTGCGACCTTGGCATTTTTTTCTGTCACACAACTCATTAAATTTTGGTGAAAATAGCAACAAAAGAGAAGAAAACAAGCGAAACTTTACCTTCCCTAATCTCCTGGTGGCCGCCATGATGTAGAAAACCTGAATCAGATTCTTCACTGGTTTCCTTCAAATCAATTGCCGCAAGATCAAGTCTGGCGTGAAGCCAACCAGTGAATGCACGCCCTGACAACTACACTCCTCCGGCACTTTTCTCGCAAAATCCCGTTATCGTATCAAGGAAATGTACCTAGTTGTAAGTGACAAAAACAAGTTTCTCTAAGAGGTAACCCTTTTTTGTATCTTGTTGAAAATTTAGGCATTTTTTTATCCGAATTTGGCTCAACTATTCTGCAGTGAGCTGTGTTGATAATCGTATTCGCGTTTGCGCGAGAAGTTGATACGGAAGTGAACGGTTGTGGACATCGTACGCAGATGCTAGGCACGCATGATTGCACAGTACATACATGTACATGTACGTCGAGTCCGCGCTGGCAGTGTGATACACGATCGGATGCAAACGTTAAACCCAAGTGTGTGCAGTCTATGTTCATTCAAAATGTTCATGTGTCAGCTGGTGAATAGGATGATTTGACGTTCAGCTTTTCATTTTAGCTCTGAATAATGTATCGAAAGGTAAGTCAGAAGCAGATCATGCAGCCAACTGAATGGTTTACTATTTCAGCTCCATTCTGCGCTGTAAAAACTGGCAAAAATTTACTGAATTGTGAGGCTTTTCTGCACGGGGCAGTTTTCATAGGAACGTTTTATTTTACAAACTGGACAAGTGTCGAGTCGAGCGCACTGCAGCTGCGTATAGGACACATCTCTTATTAACATGATTAATACTTTTTAATAGTGTTCAGCATAATCTTTGAAAGTGCGCAAATTAAAATTTGTTGATGCAATTTCAGATTTGTAAATTTTGGGTAACCACAGATATTGCCCCCAAAATTGCACACAGCGATAAAAATTGGATTGCATATGAATCGCAGGCAAAATAATACAGACATTGACAGAGACTGACATCAACTATATGTTTTGCACAAATTTAATTTAAGTGTCAGGTGTACATGTACATTATTCGACAAACAGGATTACGATTAGAACTTAGAAGCCATCCATTGCTTCGATGGCACAATGCTTGTGAATGGGTGCTACCCCCCAGAACTGTGGGGTCTGACGTCCACGTTTGTGGGAATGGGGCAGACGTCAGACCCCACAGTTCTGGAGGTAGACAGGTGCTACATGTGCATTTGAATGGGGTGTTGGCATGGTTGGATATGCCAAATGTACGTGCGCGTCAAGTGTGTGTGAGTGTGGTGCCACTGCAGTTATGTGTATCATGGCCTCTGATCAGATCAGTTTGTTGGGTCGGTATTCGTGCATGATTTGTGCTGCATGATAAAGTTTTGCACTTATAGGGCACTGTCGCCGGGCGCCATATTTTTAGGTACTGTATACGCCTGCCTCGACATGCCAGAGGAAATTTTGCCCATAAGTTTTGATCTTTTTGATGCATAGTGCCTTGTGGGAGCTATTAAATTCCCATGTTGACATTTAATTCTGGCCGAGTTTATACTTCCTTCTGAAAAATCTATAAAGCCATTAATTGAAAAAAATCTGCAATATTAAAAGTAGCATACCAGATGAAACAAATGATACTATGAGAATTAAGGATTAACTACAAGTTTGTAGAAAATTCCAAAAATTTTCAGTATGCTTTGTCGTACGTACTGGAATTCTAGCCTTTACCCAAGGCAATAGTTTACCAGCTTGATAGGTGACTCTCCCAATAATTGAGACAACTGGAGACTTCCAGCTTTATATTCCAGCATCCCTACCCAGTCAAATGTTCACCATCATGGCTTCCTTTAAAAATTGCAGTTTGAGGCACAAAAATTGCACACGGTCAAGGATTGCGCTATCTGCGCTGACAAAAATTTCAAATATAAAATTGTGCAAGTTGCACACTTTCAAAGATACCTCTGAGCAATAGTATTGTAACCTCAGAGATGTCAGAGAAAATGGAGAATTGGCCTTTCTTGAACTGTAAACCGTTCAAAAATTAGTAAGAACATGAAGTATTTGCATAAATTTGCTTCCGCTAGCACTTCATGTAGGCCCACATCTTCCACTTCGATTAATGATACAACGTCAATGCATACATACATGTACATGTACTGGTACAGTGTACATGTACATGTACTGGTACAGTGTACATGTACATGTTACCTAACTTAGGCAGGAAGACTACATGTACCTAAGTAATATGCAAATGAATAATTTTAGGAGGATGTTGCAAGAAAAATGTGAAATTTTTATGAATATTTTTCAGTTGAAGACATGAATACATGTACAGTACTCTGGTATATACATGTATGCATGTTACATTCTACATGTAGTAGTCAGGGTCCTATAAATAGAGATTGACAACTTAGGAATCTTAATAAAGACACAGGCTCACTTTAAGAGGTTAAATATAGGGATGATTCATAACACACTATTCCACCAAGAGGTTGCCATGGTGAGGCCATTTTTTTTTCAAGTTTATGGTCAACAAAAGCATGGCCCCCTTCTCATGATTTGCATTTGAGTCATGTTTGAGCATATGGCCACATCCGAATTTGTTGTGAAGAGCTGTGGTACAGATAGGTTAAGATATTCCTTCTGTTGGAAATGTACATGTACAAGTCCATGGAGACATGCCGAGAAGAAGAGATGTAGCTGTTGAGCACAATCTTTGAAAGTGCGCAAATTTGGAATTTGCGTGCGCAATTTTTGAATTTTGTGCAACCACAAAAATTGCCATAAGAATTGCACACAGCGATAAAATTGCGTGGATACATGAACCACAGGCAACAGGCGTGTCAGTACGTAAGAGACTGACATCAACTACATATTTGCATGATTTTAGCAGGTCTGTTTCGTGCGTGACGTGTGTGAGCTGCGTGTACAGCATGGTATGTGTACTTATGGGGCTGGGGCATGGTACACCATGGGTCATGATGGCCAGCCGTGAGAAATTTTGCCATTCGAGCATTTTGATGAATATGGCCGGGAGCAATTAAATTCCCCTGTCGACATTCTTCCCTCTGAAAGAAATTCCCTATGATAACTATCAAATTTCCCTGTTGACATTTAATTCAGAAAATTTTTATAGCCGTACATGATTTTATTAGAAATACTCAATGTATATCTGCAATAAAATGAAAAGGAGGATCCCAGATAATAACAATCAGGGAAAATAAGGAATTTGAAATGACCCCCAAAACTACTATAGGTAGTTTGTACTGGAATCCTAGCCTTCACCCCAAGGCAACAGTTTCCAAGCTTGACTGGTGCCAGATGGCTGGACGCTTGCCTTCGAAGCTGGGAATGGGAATCCCTGTGCTGCCGGCTGCGGCCAGACCCGGTTGAACGCCAACCATCATGACTCCCTTTAAAAATCACACAGTAGTTTAAGGCGCAAAAATTGCGGACATTCAAAGATTGTGCTCAGTGTTGTCTGCGCAGATTTAAAATATGCGCAATGTAATAAAAATTGCTCAAGGAAAATTGCGCAAGTTGCACAAATTTGAAATTTTCAAAGATTGTGCTGAGCATAGCCATAGCTCTGGAAGCCCATTTTGCAGACGGCATATGTCAGTTTACAACTTCTAAGAGGGAGATTTTTTATAGAGTTGGACATTCCGTGTAAGAAAAAGAAGAAAGGATTCATTAGAACTGCTTCTTGAAATGGATAATGTCCATAATGGCATAGTCACCAGGTCTCTAATTTTGCCACCTTTTGTCAAGTCTGATTGGTTTTCACATTAGAAGGGACCTGGTGACTATTTACCATTACGGACGTTACGCTTAAAAAGAATCTTCTGAGCGCAGCCAGTGACTAGAATCTGGACACTATTTCCCATAATGCATTGTGAAAAATGGCCTTTCCATGACAACTTGTTGGTGGCGCACTGTACTGTGAAGGTAACAAACAAGTAACCTTAAAGATACGTGTACCGGTACATGTATCCTAAACAGTAAAACTAATGACTGCCTTAGCCCCACTCAGTGGGTCAAAGTTTGACCACAGTCAAGGAGTGCACATCAGCAACTGAGTGAAAAACTGTGTTTTATAACTGGACACAGTTAAAATGAATTCATAAGTACAGTACCTCAGACAGTTTCCCTATGCAACAATGCGCAACGTGTCCATGTATTAACATTTGATAATGCCCGCTGAGTAAAAAAAAAACTCTGGCACCTGGATTCAAGACAGTTTAATCTGTCTTTATTGGTCAAGAGTCTGCGTACAACGCAGCTCGCAGAATGCACCATATGTGTGTCAAATCCACGGATTCTTCTGGACAACTTTTGCAAGGAATACACCATAAAATTGATGGGGGTATTTTCTATTTTGGAAAATGAAAGTACACTCTAGAACAAAATCGTTGGAAATATATCTTTTGATTCTCTGACTAAAGACGGTACATACATGTATGTACAGGTTTGAATGAAAATATATATGTGCTTGGACTGACCACACACATATTTATTCCCTTATTTTTTGCCTGTTTAGGTTTGCATAACCACCAAACACTTGACCAGATTTGCACATCTGCCTGGATATTTTTAGTATTTCATAAGTTTTTGCGGGAGCATTTTTTCAAACTACAATGTATTTTTCAGACAAATTTCTCACACAAATCCATGCTCCCATTGATTTCCATGAAAATGGGATTCAAACAGGCTAGAAACAAGTAAGAGTGCATAGCACTGGAAATGAGACTTGTAAATTGAAGATAAACAGTGCTAAAGCGGTTGGTACATCTTCTGGTGAGCACTGTTTATCTGTTAATTTCCATTAGTTATAAAATGCGTTGTTTATCCAAGCCCTTAAAGTCCACAGTCCTCAACTCCTCATTCCTCCAGTGTCCATACACTGTAGGATTTTCCACCTGTAGGGGTTAGGGCTCATTTATGCTTTACATGTAAGTGTATACTGTACTGTATATACGCACATAGTCTAGTGCAGCATGTTGACCAGCTGAAAAATGAGGTTCAGCTTCTATTTTTGCCGCTGATCTTTGATCAGAGGATGTGGAGTGTAGCCTGCGACTTTGGTTGACAGAAGTTCCTGATTTTTGCAATTGTCACTGCCGGACTCGGCCAGTGGTTGTTGTTTTGAGTGTAATGGTACAGTATGAATCATGCTGACTGAATCACGTTCATGATACTGCAGTATAGGAAATCGTGAAATCGTTCACACGGTATGTGTCAACTGTGATGGAGAGTACAAAGGTACAAGTGTTTTGAAGTGTTGGTCTTTTGACCTTGCCACCAGCGCATACGAGTAACAGTTGGAATTGTGAGATTAGTAACTCCCATCCCCTGTCTTCCTCCATGGTTGGATGAAAACAAATAGAATGTGATGCATGCATGTGAAACTGTAGCCTGGGTGAGCCATGCAGTAGTCTTGTATGCGTGCCTATTGTCCATGTTTTTCTGGACAGCTAGAGTCACCGTTGCAGTGAGGTCATTTTTGGAAAAACAACGTCCGGTTTTTTAATTCCCTGTACAAATTGGGAGCCCAAAATTTTCTTCATTAAAAACATCTTTTAGAAAGGATTACTCACTGGCTTTTACTGTTGCACTTTGACAATATATGAATCACTAATTAAACCCCCCCCCATCACGTCGCCCTGTTCAGTAAAGTGCCGATTATTCTTAATCACTTGCTGCCGGGTGCTTTTATTAATGCAGTGCACACATACTGTATGGGAGCTTTTCAAGATTTTCAAGATCATTTCATTTACACCCACACGAATGACTGTTTGGTGGCTACTCTGAACTGACTGGTTACCTTCATTGACTCCTAAGTGTGCTCGAAACGGGGTTCCCAGGCAGCAAGTGGTTAAGAATGTACAGTGAAAAAGAATGTACAGTTTTGAGAATGTACACTTTGGACATTCTTCAAAAACTGATACATGTAGATCAAACTTGACTTGATAGACACAGAAAAAGCACTTGTGACATTAAATTACAACATCAAACACGGTAAGAAACGCTCTCCAAAAAAAAAATTTAGAAGTACAATACGGTGAACAACTTTTAGATTTGACGTGGTAGGCATGGCATTTTCTGTTGAGATTAGCAAATTTCAGTTAAAGTGAACTGCTCCTTACGTTACACTACGGTATATAATGTTTTCAATGTGTCTTCTTCATTTTTACATACAGCTTCAATTTCAGTTCATTTTACATATCCCTTCTATTTTAGTTTTATTTCTTTTTTTTCAGTTTAATTTATATTTTGATGGTTACGTAGAATTTTTATTATTTGTATCATTTTTCTTTGTGTATTTATCTTAAAATTCACATTTAACCACTTTAGTTTCGGTTAAACCTCAGTTTTAACTCTTCCTCTGTTATTCAACAATTTCAAATACAATTTCAACAATCACAATCCATGTCCAATTTTGCAAAACAGATTAATTGTATGATACTTTCCAGATGAATGAAATGATATTCCAAATGCCTGATTTTCCAAACGAAAGAATTTCCTTTGGCGACTGAAGGATTTCAAAGAGTAAGCATGTACATGTACTTCCAAGGTTGTAATCGTAATCTTCATTTGAAGGGACAGTGTACTGTAGCTCTCAAATCAGTCATTCAAGAAGCTTACTTATTCATGGTATAGAAGGCCCCCAGCACCATACAGTCATATCGATAGCCTTTGCTAACTTATATTTAGCATTATATATAGGGCCTATTTCTGCAACTAACATAAAGATATAAATCCATTTGGACCGTAATACAGTGTGTGTGCCGTGCGATACACTGATGGTGTCGACTGCATGTCTGTGTGTAACTTCATGTAAAGCATGAGTGTCTGTGAATGAAAAATAGTTGTGCACCTAGCAGAGAAGTTACTTAAGGGCTTGGGACAGGAATGAAGCTTTTATGTACATGCAAATGTATGTGTACATGTAGCTAGCCAACGCTGGAACAAATGATGGAATCCATCTCATGGCTTTCCAAACATCAGTAAAGTCTTTTTGTTCTTTTGTAAAATATGGACAATAATAGTTGAGAAAGGGACGTGGTTTTAAGTCCTTGAAGATGTCAAAATTTTAATTGAAAATAAGGATAAAGTTCAAGTACAATCTAATGCATGACCCCTTAAAAACTGTTTGGAATCTCTGAAGCCCAACTTGCTGTGTACTTGTTTGTGTATAGGTACATGTACATGGACATGTACCCTACCTGTACCTTACAATTTACTGTCAGCAAGGCTCGTTATAAATATACCAGTTTTACACAGACAAGTACATACTGGTATGTGCATACTGGGTACATACAACATGTGCTCTGAGTTCACCCATCTTCTTACTCTAAATTTATGCATGTTGACATAACTTCCTGAAGTGTATAATTTGTAGTATTATTGGCCTGTGTGCGTGTAGCGTGTGCATGTGTCACCGATGCTGCCCACTGATGCTGCCGTCATTGAGTACACGGTGTCGAGTGTGAGCAGAGTTCGTGCAGTCACAGTTCCACGAAACATCATCTGTCTGGCTTGCACTGTACATGTAGTAGTAAGATTCATGCTTCATTTGTGCAAAGGTATGTTTACCGTCCATTTGTGTTTGTGGGTCACATGAACATGCATCATGCTGAGATGTGAAAGAATGTGTTGGAACATCTTTTATGCATGTACTGTAGGCATTATGTGCAGTGTGTATTATTTTCATTCATACATGTACATGTATACTTTGGCTGATGGTAGACATACAGTGCACAAGTACCCTTTGTGATCACATGCTGCATATACATGTATATACTGTACACCTGTGCACATTGGAATTAATACCTCTACAAACCGGTAAATGTATGTCCATGTACATTGAGACTTGGAAGTACGTGTAAATTTATTTATGTTCATGTTGGACCTTGTTACATGTATACTGCAGGTTCAGCTGTATTCTCAGAGAGTACATTGTTTACATGTAGATACAAGTTTGTTTGTGTGTTCTGTTAATTACGAGTACATGTAAGTACTTTATTAATTAAAGTCATTTTAATGTGAACTGCATGTACTTTTGGATGGGAACAGCCCACGTTCACACTACGTGTATCTTAAAAATACAATGTACCTACAATCACAATGATTGAAGGATACATGTACATGTGCTGTAACACAGTGGTAACCTTATTTGTCCTTTTAGCCTGGCAGACACACCAGGGAGTTTGCTCAGTGGACTGTTGAACCAAGGCAACAATTTCCGTGTAATTGCTCAGTACTTGGCACCTGATATGGTTGTCTAGTCAAGTTCAGATCCATTATGTGAAACTATTGAAGTCTAACAGTGTTCACCTTGTGATGAGTATTGATGTCTACAGTCAACTGTGCATTATCACAGAGACTCATTGTGAACATGTACAGTGTGTGTAGTGTGAAAATGGTGGTCACCGTTTCATGAATTTTTACAAGTTTCTTGAATGACGAGTTTGTTACATGTCATTGTGGCTAGACACTTACCAGTATTTATGTACATGTACATATATGTGCACACATTGTACACATTAGGGCAAAATCGTACCTTTTTTTTTCCACTGGCATCCCTATGGAAATTATGTCCATTACTATCCGTAACAAATTGTATTGCTGGGTAAGTGACTCTTGAGAGTCCAAATGGCCATAAATTTTTCATTCAACTTTTACATTGTAAAGCCTGCAAATCTAATACAGTACGTACATGTACATGTACCAGTACATCATATACATGTACCAAGTTCCAAAATGTCCCTTAAGTTCTAGTATCCTACAACGTAAAATGTTCATGCACATGTATACATGTACCAGTGCAGATTCTCCCTTTCTTTCCAAGAGTTGAATTTCCAATAGAAATATTGGTACATGTACATTATACTACTCACATTTTGTCCAGGTTCACATTACATGTTCATGTATGTGTACATGTATGTTTTGTACTGTTCAGTGCACATGTACATGCATACATTCGTACACATGTTGGTCATACAGTACTTGTACGGTACACCTGTTGGTACAGGATCTCCCTCTACAAACTGCACATATCCAGGTTGGTATTGTGATGAGCTGTGGACCAGAAGCCCCCTCTATTAGTTATTTCCCTGCCTGGCTTTGACAGGAAAACACAGGCTGTTGGCAAAATATCAAGAGTTGGATATCAAGGATACCCGTACAATGTATGTATAGTACCATGAAACTTACCGTACGTGGTGTTTTCAGAGACATGAATATATGTATACTGTACTTTAACATGTACAGTGTGGTCCAAGTACATTGTCAATGTATCGGTACTGCTAGTTTCCACGCCTCATGGCAAACTGTTAATGGTCTTAAATTTTGAACTGGGTACATGTGCATCGCTACATGAACATGCTTACCACATGGTTGGGTCTCTGCGGAAACATGATTGCTGTGAAGTCAATTACGGAGTTTTCTCTGGCCACATCATGTTTCCTTTGAGTAGATACATGTACTATGTGAAATGCCCCATGCTACTGTGTTGCCAGGTATGGTAGGGTGTAACTATGCACAATACATGTACATGTAAATTGCTACATGTACATGTATAATCACGAAACTGGAATGATGTGATGTGACACAGCATAGAAAGCTGTGTAACCATACATACATGTATACATGCACAATGTCACGGTACTTACACATGTACATGTACCGTACTAGTACATGTAGCAATTGCGAACCTTTAATTAATTAATCTGAGGTTAAAATTTCCCTGACATTGCAGGTACATGTACATGTACCATTTAGTGTGTTGGACTGGTGCATGCACATGTACATGTATGTTAAATCCTACTCGACAGCCAAAGCGACTTTTGGGAGTGTAGGTTGTACCATAGAGCAAGGGTTGTGCTGTACATGTACAGTACATGTACATAGAGCATGCATATTTGTCATACCAGATCTGGGCAAATCTGCCGCATTGCTGAAATACATGTACACTGTACATGTATGTGGCCTTGTACGTGTACATGTAGGCGGCCTTGTACGTGTACATACATGTAGGCCTACTCACGGACCCTACATGCAGTGCATAGCCAGCATGGATGAGTGAGGTTGAACTGTTTCATCCTGCCTACAAAGTGCACTTGACAACGCAGAAAAAAAAGAAGAGCTTACATGTACATGTGTATGTGGCACTTCAGTAAACAATCTGTATGCAGAGTGGACCCTGTACATATATTTTAAATGTTAAGATGGGGAAAAAAGTTTTGAATGAACTGCAGCTACGGTACAAACACGTACATACTGTTGACGTGTACATATGTACAATGTACAGTTGTAATGGACAATCCAAAGTAACAGTGCGATTTTGACTACTAATTTTTTACAAAATCAGGCCAACTTAGCACAAAATTTTCTCCCCCCATTAAAAAAAATGCCAATACTTAGTCATTTTGCTTGCTAGGCAGGAATGCATAGCCAACAGAGTGCCGAAGTAAATACGTCACGCACACAAACGGCATTAGCATGAGAACCAGCGCATGAACCAACACACGCACGTATTCGTTTGCACTATACTTCCTGGTTCAAATGACGTCACACTTTGGTACTCTGTATAGACCCTCCTTTATGACATAACGAGGTACTGTACCTGTATACTGACAGTGCAGAAGTTCATAATTGAACACTGATTTCTGGGTTGTTTCCATTTTATCGTTCCCTTTATTTTGGGATATGCATCAAGTGTTGGACCTTCAGCTTCTTAAAATGCCCTGTGAAATTAAACAAAGTTTGGTCCATTTGGCACATGATGTCATTCACGGGTAGCTAGTGATAGGTACGTACATGTACAAAGTCAAGAGTTTGACTAATGATAGAACATACTGGTACCAATCAATCGACGTGATAGTGTAATATCTCATGATAGTAAATTTAATGGCAGCAGAGCAGTGTATAGAGAGTTGCGACATACTGTACTAGTACAGTACGTGTACACTGTAAGTGCCACCTCTGTCGGAAATAAACAGGCAGGTGATGCACCATTGCACACAGACAGTGGGTTTACAATAGCCACACACTGTACACACAATAAACAGCCATTTTGTTGCCAAAATCTCTCAGATACTGCTCTAATGTACATGTACATTTACAGCAAACAATATTTTTTCTCATTTGAACGGACGTATGCATGCCGGTACATAAACAGTAGCTATGAGGTGTACGTGTACCGTACATGAACATGTAGAGATGATTTTTGCGAAAGAAAATGAAAGCACCATAATCTACGACAAAATTTATTATGCACTGCAAACTTGGAAAAGAATTTATTGTGGTTTAAAATTTGTCACAAACCCTCAACCAGTTGATCGCTACAATGTACATGTACATGTAGTAATGTGTTGCTACCGATGAAGACCTGTACTGTATGTTACATTTACATAATGTATACATGTACATCTTGTAGAAGCCTCCTCTGAGGTGGTACATGTACCTTGCTGTATACACACTTTATGTGATTGATTCCTCTTCATCTGAGAAACATTTGCCAAGTATGTGTACATGTACCGGTACAAGCCTCAAATTTGAAAGCGCATGTGACATACATGTACATGTATACATGTGAGTCAGTGTACTTGTACCCTCACGGTGATGCGTCTGGTAATTGTGGTATGTGGATTATGCAGGGTGAGTCTCGGTTAAACTTAGAGAAAGATGACCATCTGAAAATGTTGAAGATTTACACGACTGGCACATTCTAGTGACATGAGCTTCGTGTATCTTGCTACTTGGTTGACTTGCTGTGTGAGCAGCTTGAGCTGTCAAACAGTGAGATATTAATAGTGTGGCTTCCAGTGGGCTTCAGGCTGTTCCAAATCTAATCATGGCTTTGGTAGTTGGCACATGTACCGCTACATGTACAGTATGTGCACTGCCATTAGATTCAATTGTGAGGGCACTAGCACAGTGGATTAAATCAATTTGGGAAATCTGAACTTCGTAATTTGAGTACACACAACCATGCATGGCGTGTCTGTTGCTTCAGTGCTATATATGTAAGCTATACCTGTATTCACAGTCAGCATCGGGATGAATACATGCACCTGAACATGACCAGATTAGTACATCCACTGTACACGGTTTACATACGGTACAGTACCAAACAACATACATGTACTGTACATGTACAAATGTGTACACTGTATGCCTGATTGCATATGTTTCCTCATGCTGCATTCATTAGGTTAACGCAAAGAAATTGGTTTTTACAGGGACAATGAAAAATGTGTCCAATTGTTCCCGGTACATTGTACGTGCACTGGTCTGCTGACCTCTCTACCCAGATCATGTCCTATACGTGTACATTGTCACATGTTCGGTACATGCATACACAAAATTTGTGCAGTTTGCATATGCATACATGTACATGTCATGTACATGTGTGTTACTCCAAGTATTGTTTTGTAACTGAAGGTAATTTCAAAAAAAAAGTTTGCTGACACATGTGCCTGTATTAGTGTACCCTACAATGTATTTGTACATGTATAAGTGACTTTAACATATTGTTTGCAGAATCTGAGAGTGGAGCAGTTTTGCTGCTTCAGTTTGTGATCACAACAGGAAGACCGCTATTCAGGTTTTTGTGTATGGTACATGTACAACGTATGTGAAACACTGCTTGTGGAATTCTTTGATGAGTCATTACGGTATTATGGTGTTGTCAGTTAAAGCTTCATGTACTGTAGGCACTGGGTTTGGAAGGTTTTTTTCTCAGATACATGCCCGATTTACAATACTCCCCTATTATAGTTCGTAGGGCACATTCCCGCTTGCAATTCCATGCACACACTCTAAATGTATGTACATGTATGGTAACACACTCGAAGACATACATACATGTAAATGTTTGGGAGTTTTCTCATCTTGTATGGTGATATCCCATTAAAAAATGCAAAGGTACAAACCATGTTTTATGGACAGTTACACATGTGCCAACAAGATTAACCATGGATATTAGTAAGCTCATTTTGTGTAAAGTGCAGCGTACCCATCCTGACTTGTTTGTTCCTGTTCAGTGTTTCATTCAGGATGTACATTGTAAATTGGCTTTACATGTACCTGAACATGTATACGTCAGTACATGTACATGTACACGTCATATTTTAAATTCTCCTCCTTTATATTTGCCATTTTTCCATTATCTGTATTCTTGCAGGTCAAGTTTCTTGCTCACAGTTACACATGGCATGCATGGATGCCCTCCCAATTCATATGTATCGGTACATGTACATGTACAATGTTCACATGATTTGTGAATCTTCAGATTTCCAAAGTTTGGAGGCATTTACATGTACATGTAACTAGTTATTCTGAGCTGTAGAATCCAGAGTTAGCATATAATTTTTATTTAGCAACCAAAAAAAGAGGGAACCAAATGATACGATATCTGTCCACTTGATGAAGTAGATGGGACATATCCCTCCCTCCCCCGCCCCCGCATCCCCCACTGATTGGTGCCATGATGTACATGTACTACTCATGTACCGGTATGACATGTACATGTGTATGTGTACATCATTGTATGATTTATTCATGTGTTATGTACAGGTACATATACAATACCAATGTACAGTTTGATATGTGAGTATTGTAGGGTGCATTTTTACCTTGTGATAGCTTATGGTACATGTACATGTAACAGTTCATGTACCGGTATGGTACCGTAATTTCTTTTAAAGACAATTTCAATGTAACATTTTGTGTTGAGGCATTCCACAGACTACTGGTACATGTAGCATTCACAGAAATGTTTTACTGTCAGCAGGCTTTGTAAAAGATTTGCCACGGACATTAAGATTCGATTTGGTGCACTGAAATTGGTTGTTTTCTTTTCAACTGACATTTCATTGCAGGTCTTGTTGGCAAACTGATGCACACTTGTAGTCCACTGGTGAAGTGAGGAGGATGGCTAACTGCAAAACACAGGTTTAGTGTGCAATTTTCATTACAAAACCAACCCAACCTAATCCAAACATCCCAGGCCAGGAGTTTTATTTTTTCATTCAAGATTACTGGCTTTGTGTGCACGGTTAACAGAGGGAGCTATTTTGCCCATTTGTCTCCTTTGGGCGACACACCTTGGTGCATGTGATTGCTTGCAGACATCTGCCATACATGTACAGAGGACAGCGTGCACTATGGTAGTTTTGGAAATTGGCAGCATACCGTACACATTCATGAAATGAATTGCCCAGTCTACTAACCAAAGTTTTCAAACTTTTACCCACTTGTGCTGTGTTTTTAGTAGGAATGCGTCTGAGCTCATGTGTCCATTGTACCCAGTGTTTTGAGAGGAAGTAGATTTATTCATCAGTATTAGGTGGTTGACCGAATCTTACACAGTTACTTAAGAAGCCAACCTAAGTGTAAGCGAAGCCATAGCCATGTACCAGTATCATTGCCAGCCTTTTTTTCCCGCTTGTTTGTGTCACTTTACAGAAGTGTATTCAGCTTACCGAAAGCAGCTCAGTGGACATGTGCACAGTATGAACAACTCTTTTGATGCAAAAGACTGACAGAGTTTGTTTTATCCGCCATGGAAGATCTACCGATTGAGCGGGGCATCTGTGCCTCCAGGGTCCGCTCTTACACAGAGGGAGCCATCCAGCGTACTTGGAAGTCACGACCAGACCGCTTGCCAAGAGCCGGGAAGGGAACAGTGTACAAATCGGTGTCGTCTGTACAGCTGATAAAGAACAGCAGCAATGAGGAAGATGAGCCGTCACTGACTAGTCCGCTCTGCAAGTCGTGCGATCAGTTTCAAGGAGGCATCACCAACAGGCCACTGGGGAAGAAATTCGTGTCATCAGTCAACATTGCGCTCGCTAAGCCCCAGCTGCCCCCAAAATCATTGCTTCCCCATCATGTCTGCCTATCCTATCCTCAAAAAGACTCACAAGACACTGGGTTGTCCACCGTCTTGCCAGTGTTGAAAATGGGCAATGGTGACCCTACTTCTGACATAAAAACAGAAGCCAAGCTGCTCAACGATTCATCCAATTCTGTAGCTGACAGTAAAGAGAAAGAACCTACAGGTTCTCACCAGGATGAGAATAATCTTCCATGGGAGGCCAGCGAGGAGTTCCCACACATTCCTGTCCTGGTGAGAATCAAGCAATTTGAGAAGCAAACAGGAGCCCTCAACAACCGGAGTTTCTCCCCGCAACGATGGAAGCGCAAAGGCAGACCAAACTGTAAGAAGTCCTTTGGAAGTGTGCATAGCAGCCCACCACTGTCAAGACGCAGTTCAGTGGAGGAAAAAGTCATGGTGCGAAATTCGAGGAACTCTTCTCCAGCGATTGTCCACCTGCAGAACGAGGTGGAGAATCTGAACAAGTTTCAGGATAGGGCTCAGGAAGAGCCACCTGATAATAAGACATTTAAACCAGTTGCAGCAATACCTGTGAGCCTTCCCACCATCATTGTCACTTCTCCGCATGTGTCAGGTGAACAGGGATCCACGACTCAGTCTGCAGGTGTTCAAGTGGACGCTATTGATGAGCTGGAAAGTGTAACTGTGCAATGTAATGTATCTGAAGAAGCACATTCTGTGGACAAGCCAGTCATCAACATAGCCGAGTCTGTTGATAGTCTTCCAGAAAACGACCAAAGTGGTCCATCAAGTACCATCTGCCAGGAGACTGAGGTTGGGCAAGAAAGGACTCACTGTGACACTCAGGGAGACATGTGCCAAAGTGAGCACTGTCAGGAAAGGAGAGTGAATGAATCAACTGAAGTCCTGTTAGATTCTGAAAAAGTTTCCTCTCAGCCAATTTGTGTAAGTGCTCGCTGCAACAAGACAGAGTATGTTTGTGATACCACTGCCAGTTCTCATGTCGAAGACATTGACTCTGCCGTATCTGACAAAGACACTAATGAGTGTGCAGTTTCCAAATGTGACACATCCGAGTTAGACTTAACCAGAAATGGCCAGTCCTGTGATTGCACTGCCACCGATACAGATAGTAGAGACCACCCTGAGAGTGTGCCTCATGTTGATACCTTTGCCTTGGATCCTGTGAGTGAAATTGGGAGAAACCTGGAGGATGATTCAACCGAAAGGAAAATACATCTGGCTAGTGTTGAAGCAACAAGCGCTTCTGAAGAACCTTCAGGGAAGCACTTGAATGATTCATCCAGTGACTGTCAGCCTTTTCAACACTTACCCATCCCATGTGGTAGCACGGGATTCCCAGAAGACCTGAGCCCGGAGCTTCAGATCCTGTCGCCTGAGGAAGAGGTCCCAGATGATATCCAGTGCAATATATCGAACCCTCTACTACAGTGTGTGACTGCCCCAACCAACCGCTGCCAATCAGATGAAGGGCTACAGGAGCTCCACCGAATTCAGCCACTGATAGATGAGATATTCAAGGTGGGAAATGTCATGGACACTGATATCTACAGCCAGCGCTGCAGCCAGCAGCTTGGAGAATGTGGATCCGAGTCCGAAGTATTAGAGATTGCTGTAGCAAGGGATGGCTTGGCTCCCAGACGGCTTTCGGGAGATAGCAGTCCCTGCCTGAGTGACTGCTACAGCAGTAGTGCCAGTGATGAGGAGTCATTAATGTCCGATGGAATGACACCACTCGACTTCAGTAACAGTGCCAACAGTGATTGCAGCATCCGTATCAGCCAAGAAGTCTCCAGGACGGAGGGCACAGACCTTCTGGTTTGCCAGGAATCTACATGTACTTCTCAAACGGAGGAGCCCTCTGACACCGATTCTGGAGAAGATACAGACGATTCCCTGGCCTTAATGAGCGAGAGCGAGTCGTCTGATTCCCTTGATTGTACAAGAGAAGTGCTGGCTTCCAATCAGATACCTGATCTGTCTTCATCCTTGGGGGCATGTGGGGGAGTACTGCCCTTGGGTAAATCAGAGAGTGCCACCCAGTTGAGTGCAGACAGAATCACCTTCTCTAGGCACTTGTCTGCATTGACGGAAGGCCAGCATGGCAGAGACTCCAGTTCATCCTTTGATAGTCAGCTCAATGCTGATCAGAAATTGTTCCTCTCCAAGGTTAACCATCTCATGGACTTGGTACAAAACCTGCACCACCCATCCCCTGTCCGGATGTCAGTGCCTTCTTCGAATGTAGACAAATGCATGGCAGTTGCACAGAGAGAGGGGCAGAGTTTGCCCAGTGACATGAAAGCAGTGTCAGCTCCTCCAACACAGAAGGACAGTGAACTACCCACAGCGTCAAGGAACCAACCTGTTGTGGAACTGAAGGTGACTGGCAAATGCGATTTCAAGCCCCGCAGACACACTGGGCGTAAGAAGTACATCGACCCAGACAAGGTCAGCCACTTTCAATACCTCATCCTTCAGTCGCCCCTGGTCCTGTCAGACCCCGAGGACAGTGACAGTGACGAGAGCGACGTGGAGCTGAATGAGTTTGGTGAAGTGAAGCAGGACTATCCCCTGGGCCGGCTGCCTGACTACATTGTGGCCCAGATTTTCAGGAACCTGGGCACCCGGGACCTGGCCGCCCTCAAGTGCGCCTGCAAGGACTTCAAGTGGCTGATTGAGAGGTTTGACATCAAGGGCCTGGACTCCAGGTGGTCAGAGGAGCTGCTGTACCGAGAGGATCCCTGCATGCAGTGTGGCAAGATCCGTGACCCCCGGGGCGACGTCTCGCTCTGCCGCTGGCACCCCAAGATCTACTACAAGAACGGAGAGATCGGGCGGCGCTACTGGACCTGCTGCTTCTCTGGGGAAGAGGACGCTCCAGGCTGCGATATTACCGTCCATGACAACAGGTGGTCAGGGTCACACTCCCGATTGTGCAAAGTTGCCCGATCCTGGAGGCAGTATTGGAGGAGTTACCCCATGGATAACTGAATGCCTACTGAGAAGAAATCAGCCTGTTGGTTTGAAAGCATTAGGGCCAGTTGAAAAAGTAAATCAGTTTCTCGTCCCACCAGCTGCTTCATGTCACGCTTTTTGGCTTCCTTTTGCCATGCATTTTGATTTTTTGGTTTATGATGAATTTCATGTTTGTGCATTGTACAATAGCTACAATTGCAAATTAGTAACTTGTTAAGATATGATAAAAGGACAGAAAGCCCCCAAATGGCTATTTGGATCAGTAAAAGAGTCATCTTGGAAAAATCTGCCACCCTGATAAAAAAAACCGCTAGCTCCCTTTAAAAAACTGCTGGACGAGAAGCTCTTTTGTTTAACTTGGCCAAATCTCTTCGTGGGTGCACCATGGAAAGGTTTAATATTCACATTACCCGTAATAATAAACCCAAAACCACTGGCAGTTTTCAACTGGAACGAGAAAAAGAAAATATGAGAGGGAAAAAATGTTTTCTTATTAAAAAGATCTCGTCTTCAAATTTTTCTCCAGGCAAATCACAATTTTTGTGAAAATTTTGGTTAAACTTCATTTTGCAGTTGAAAAGATACAAAATTTGGAAGTGATAAACGAACCAGTTATATGCATGTACATGTATACCTGTAACATCAACTGTACATAGTGCCACGGCACATAGGAAGTTTATGCTTACCATCACCTCTTCAACTAGAAAAACTTCACACAGTTTCAACTTCAGGATGTGTCTTCAGGCAACTGTTTACAGGAAGTATAGTTTACAGGAAGTTATAGGAAGTATAAATCTCTTCTGTAAACTTGATTCATTTCATAAAAAGCCATAAAAAGGAGTCTTCCAATAAGCTTTTTGCAAATTATATTTATTATGATTATTTTGCGAACAAAATCTAAATCTAGTACACTGACTTACATGTATCTGAGTGCATATAAACAAAATTTAATTCTCCAGACTAAAGACATTATCGCTATACCTCGTGATTTGGGGCAAGTTTTTGCTTAGTGACCATCATCTCTTGAATGGACTGGTTCCTTTGTGCCCTTCTCATCCATTGAAAACAGTGTATTAAATCACAAGGTATATCAACATTGTCTTTAGTATGGAGAATTCAAATTGCTATGTTCACACGAATTTAAAGAACTCGGTGTACCAGTTTTTATTCAATTTTAACATGCAAAAGGCTTATTAACATGATTTTCAGCAATTCAGTTAGAGTTTTACTCACATGTACTCATAGGTGTGGCATTAGCCTGTATGACTTTTCACATGTGGGAGAAAACAGGCTGCATTCTGTTGTGCAGTAGGCACATGTATGCTGGTATGGGCCATAATCACATGTACAGACATGTACATGTAGGGTACACATTTGCCATTAATGCATGTGAAAGCGCATGGGTATTGTGCAACTGAGACGGTCTTACGCAGAAATGTGCTGGAAAGAAATGCTTGAATTTAAAGAAAACCAACCTGTCTGTGTTACAGCGGTACATCGTTTGAAGAATGAATACCCATGAAACAGTTGAATTATACGTGTCCCCAAACCGGTAGGTTATAAGCATGCAGTTACTGCGGTACTGCAGTGATGCAGCTTTCAACTGTTGCACAATTCAGATCAGATCCGAAGGCCTGCATGTGCAGTGTTCTCGCATGTGTGCAAGTTCACCAGGAATCATATGAATGTCAGCTGCTGTGACATCTAATTGTAATTGTTTTACTTCACCCAGGCTGCGTTTGCCGGGAACTATGTTGAGCGTATTCGGGCATTTCTTGTGGGAAGCAACCGTGGGCAATTCAACTGTGGTACTTTCTCGCGTTGTGATCAATTCAGCTTGTGCGTGCGCAGTTTGGATGACCAAGTGTAGGACATTTATCAGTATCATATCAGTTGCTGCATCTCTTCTGCCAGTATTTTCCTAAAGGTTCTTCAGCTAGACATGTAAGGGCCGGCGACCATTTAGACCCGGTTTGAAAAGGGCCCCCCGGTAAGCTCGCCCGGTTGCAAAAACCCCTTTCATACCGGCCTGGCTACCGGCCTGGGATGCTGGACTGGTTGTTGATCTCGAACTTCTTCTAGACCTGGGGTCTATTGTTTGCAAGTACTGGTACATGTAATCTATCCCAGAAGGAACCGTCTTGTGGTTTTTAATCCTTCAGCTCTATACAATGTTTACACTAATCCGCTTAGACCCCTATTCATCTGTGCAAGCATGGTGGGGGAAGCCTTTCATCAGTGACTTTGAAATGCCAATGTGCAGACAGGCCTTATACCGGCCTGGAGTAGGCTGGATACCGGGCAGGCTTTATACCGGGGGGCCCTTTTCAAACCGGGTCTAAATGGTCGCCGTCCCTAAAATGAGAGTCTTTATCAGGGTTGTGCTATCTGTACTTATATTTGGATTAATAGTGCCACTATATTCTTATCTTATCGTTCATGGCATCCACCGATACATTCATTGACAGTTCAGTGTTCTACTGTCTGCCATTATAAAGAAAATCCACATCTTTATTTAGCATTGTAACCTCGTCTAATTGGGCAAAAGTGGTTAATTATGACTAATCAAAGGCCAGGTCATACTTAGGGCTGACGCGAAAGCAAAGCAAATGGGACATCACAGAACACTTGCAGCAAAGATTCCCCCCAGTTGTGACTTAGCAGCGCGAACATTTGCTCTGACCTATCCTCTTTTGTACCCAGTGTGAACCAGCCTTTGCGTGTCTTTTTCAGCCAAACTGTAAAGCAGTTTGGTAAGGGTCTTTTTTAGTGTAAAAAAAAAACCCAAGAATTGCATGATATAGGAAAGTCTAAAGGTTGACCCATGACCCCAAAAGGTGTTTAATGAACATGTGATTTAACTTGCGAGAAATCCTACAAGTTGTACTGAGAGAAAAAGTAACTCTTCACGCTCAGCTGTGATTGGAAATCAGAAAGGAAACTTAATTTAATCCTAATCCATTTCAGATTCTAACAAATGTATTTTGGATACATATTTTTTTAAATGATGAATGAGGGACAGAGTCGTTGTATTTTTTGTTGGTTGTGAAACCTCCAGAGAGATAGCTAGCCATGTCACAGAATTTTGAAAACTGCACCACATATTGTAAATCAGAATCAGTGTACGTGTACATGTAATCTGAATGATTCGAGCTTTCCTGTGTCAGAAAATAATTCACCAACCTCACCATTATTATTCAGAACTGATAAATGGAATGTTTTCATAAATGAAACGAGACAGAAGGCAGTAACAGCATGACTGATTTACATTTACATGTACAAAGAATTGCTGGTAAACTTGTGTTAAGGGCATGTACAGTATTCCTTTTTTTATGGGCATTGAGGAATTCCACACAGCTACATGTGCGGACAACTGCAGACGTGTTGGTAATGTTACAGAGTGGAAGTTGTGAAATTCACACTCTCATGGAGGCAGGAGATTTGAAGTCACATCCTCCTGCTCTCCTAGGGTTTACAACTTACTCGCCCACGGTGACAAGCTTACAGGAGCTGGCTGGGCGTTCAGCTTCACATTTCGAGCGACAACTCGCGATGCACTGATGTACACTGAAGTAGTGTCCACTTGCTTGGTCACAGCCAAAGTTGTGCTTGTCCCGAAATTCTGTTGCACCTGTCAGTACGTGCGCATGCAAGAGCCACGCAGGCTTGTCGTTGTACATGTACAAACGTGCTCACTGTTCAAATAAATGAAACTTTCAATTGTGTAAGCATAAGTTGGGTGCAAATGTAGATATCTAATGGAACTTTTATCACAAATTGCTGTATTCTACAATTTATGTATATTGAAATAAAAACACAAAAGAAGTATGCTTTGGTGGCTGTTTTATCCATTGGCAGGTGGGATGTGATGAATCACGGTATGCTGGGCGCCATTGGTAGCTCTGTGCGATCGATTTGCCGATAATTCTCCTGTCAACTAGTCATCTTTTATAATTTACAGATGTGGAAGATTGTTTAAAAAACGGAGGTAAAGTCAGATTTGCACAACAGGATCACATGATTGCGCTGATCAACTCATGGCGCCCAACATCACTTCACGACCAAGTCTAAGACTTCTTGAAATCATACTGGCCTTTCTTGTTGCTGGATATCTCTTGCACTTGGCCCAGCCGTCCCAGATATTCCCGAGGTGAATTCATGTGTATGGAACAGCTTTTACTCCATGCTGGCATTGTGGGTTAAACAGCCAAAAAAGTCATGCAGTGTCCACTGCCTTTTTTCTGGGTGCTGCACTTCACCCAGCAAGGAAAGTTTGTGGAACATTCAGTTTATGTTAGTGCTGTGAACATATTTATGTGGATGATGAAGAAGAGGATTCAATCAAATTAAGCTTGAGAGTTAATCTCAGTTGGACTGTTGAAGGATGTTTGGTGATTAAAGTGATCTAGCTTTATGCCCATGCTTTAAAAATCACAGTGCATGTATCTATTTTGTGATAAACTCTATTTGCTTCTACTTGGCTAACAAAACCTCTGTGACAAAAATTAACAATATTACTGGGAAGAGATTCTCAGATTAAAAAAACTGATGCATGCTTCACATACATTGTACATGTGAACTGTACAGGAGAAAAATCCCAATACATGAGCAAATCACTTGTCGTAAGGAAACCCGTCACTCTCTGTGTAAGTACACATAACACACCCTGTATGTAAAATGTATTTATATTGCAAAAATACACTATTGTTCAAAACACTTTATTTCAAAACAGGATTTGTATATAAAAAGAAGTATTTTGTTACATAGTTTAATGTGTAGATAACTGCATCATGAATAATTTGGAAATATTATTTTGAGCGTCTTCTTTGGGTTGCAAATGTTCACTTTCTGCTAGAGTTCTAAACCAGCATTATCGGATAATGAAAAATAAACACTACCATGTTTTCTGACAAACTAGACAAGTGTGCTCTTTTATTCAGACTCATTTCTGGTGTTTGGGCAAACGGGGAAGGTCACACCCACTGTGTTTCTTACATGTATCGGACTCGTCACTGTCATGTACAACCCAACCTAGTCTCGTCCTTAATATGTGCATATTTCACAACTGACACATTATATGCACAGTATTACATTGAGCCATCTATATGCTGCACTTGTTGTTTTCAAAACTACAAAATGTGACAGACTGCAACAACAATAGCCTGGGTAGAGATACAAAGCACTAATCTCCGGCTTACAAAGGGAGCGTCTTAACCACTGAGCTGTGCAAACTGATCTCTTGGGGGGGGGGGTTTGGTGGTACTATTACAGAATATAGCTAGCTATACACCTCACTGATAATGGTCAATCGAGAGCGCACTGCAACAGCAAATTTCTGAACATCATCAGGAGTCACAGGGAGACTGGCTTGATGTTACTGGTTTCATCTGAGATACAAATAGCTACTAATAATTGGGGCTCCCTGTGTACGGAAATAAATGCTTCAGGTATTCCAAACACCGTGATCTGATTGTAAGAAGTTCAGCGTCAGAGGACTATCCTTTATTCTGTGCATAAACTTATCACTCCTGTCTGCAAGTTAGGGTCCCCTGTCAGTCAGAAAGCAAAACATGGCCGGTGTGCAGGATGACATTTAACATATGTACTGATGTTGTCACACGGATATACCATGGAGGAAGGACTCGGGAGTTTGAACTGCCCGGGCTATAAAATTGGGCCAATTACCGCTTTCTGGCATGCCCGGTATGTCCATAGCCAGAGCGTAACGCACGCCTGCTACTCGCCACCTGTTCTGCAACCATTAGCCCCCTTTGTACCCCGTGAGCGTCGCCGCAATTTTTCGTTGGTAATCTGCATCCCTAAAACATTGTGTACTGTAGTATAGGGAGTTGAATATTCACGCCATCGTTGGTGCTTGATATGATCTGGCAACAACAAATTTACTGCTTGTGCAGTTGCTTTTACTAGGCTGTGTACCCGAAGTGTTCATGTGCAGTTGTTGCCCTTATCAAACGCTTTCTTCTGGACTTCTTTTGGGAATAAATAGCCAAACTGTTTGTAAGATTTAGAGTTTTATTTGAATCAGTTTTATTACGGAATTTACACAAAAAGTATTTTATGAGATCTCATGATCACTCCCTGTGATGAAACAGGGCATTTTGTTCTTCATGAACTTAACTGTCCTGTGGTGGTCAACATGTTGTTGGCCAGTCTTAGCCAAACTTTACAAAGACTTTGAAAACTGATCTTTTGGAGTGACAAAATAAAATTACAAACATATGCATGGATAATGGAATAGGGCATCAAAATCTTTAAAATATTATTCAAAACGGCAAAAGTAAATCTAATGTTAGATATTTTTTTTTCTGTTTCCTGGTCACGGCGATAGGTTGTAGTTAATTCCAAAGAAAACACCTCAAATATTGTTATGATATTACTGGTCCCATTTGTCCACCTAAGCTACAGGCAGTAATCAGGCATTTTTGGAATGTTTACTATTGTTCGTCTGACCGGGCGGTGATGATCATCGAGTACTTTGGTGTGCCAGAGTTGTAACTCCTTCTGTGTCCTTCCTCCATGGATATACTGACACAGTAAGGGAGCATACGTGGGGTCTGGTTCCTGCCCTCCCCTCCCAGTGTAATACCAAATACTTACAATGCACATTACTAAAATGCTTGTGACAAATGCCTGTGCGTCAAACTGTGGCTGACTGTTTCTCTCGCCGTTTGATGTGGTGCAGCAGTCGCAGCACAGCGGCTGGTGTCATTCCCTCGATTCGACTAGCTGCCGCTATCTTGCTCAAGAAAGTGCAAAAAATTCAAAATGACCACATTAAACATGGCAGATTACTCCTGCATTTATGATCTCAGCTTACCAACATACAAATCAAGACTATGCTTTCTTTCTATGAATGTCTGCTGTACCATTTTTCACTGATATACATGAACGTCATTAAAATTTTTATCTCTAAAAGTGGATACACAGCATGGTAGAGAAAGTTTAATAAATGAAGAAAACCTGACATGAACATCACAAGAAAGGGGCAAGGCTTTTCGGGGGGGTAGCAAAGTACTTAGCAGCACCAAACTGACAAAACATAAACAGAAGAAGGGAGTAAATGTTGAGGTACAGTAAACTCTGGCTAAGCCAGCACTCTCGGGACACAAGAAATTATGACGACTTACGTGAATGCCGACTTGTGCTGTAAGTCGTATTTTGCCGACTTACACGTACACATGTATTGCTTATGTACATTATGATTAATTGCCCTAATTCAATGGCTTTGATTTAGCCTGGTTTATTTCTGCCTCCATGGTCGATCCCAGCAAATTTGTTCTCAATTATTATCCTCACAGGCTGCAAATTCGATAATTGATCATGTACCTCTATAAGGACGAAGCAAGGACGGCAAGCCACTTGCATATCACATCACGACTTGACAGTGCAGGATGTACATGTACGTGATACAGTTACGGTACAGAAAACGTACACTCAACCAGCCGCATGCGCATTGGTCAATTTCATTCAATAAGGTGACCCCCAAAATGGACAGAGCCCATGCATGTAGCCCTAGAGGGGTTACTGGTATTGATGTACTCATGCTTGCCGATTATCAACCATGGCCTGTGTTGCTAATAAACAGACATCAGTCAAGCGGTGTGGGACTTGTCACTTGACACTTCTTGGCAACAGCTGCGAAAGAAACTGATACCGAAGCACATTTTGTTTTCATGCGGACTTACACAAAGGAATTTTTGTGGAAAATAGACAAAGAAAAACATACCGACTTAAACAAAATAATGACTTATAAATGCCGACTTAGAAATGAAATTTTCAATGGAAACGCATTACAGACGATCAGGACTTTTGTCAACAGGCCGAGTTAGACGATATGATGAGTTACGCAATGCCGACTTAGTCGGAGTTTACTGTACTTCCGTGCAACTTGGTGATTTTCATTCACTTTTTTCTGTTTTCCCCTTTTCTTTTGTCTTATTTTGTCCCCCTTTGTGAAACTCACGAAAACCGACACCCACTCGTTGCAAAGGACAAATTGGTGGAGGCAAGTTGAAGACAGTTTACATGGGATTTGGTACTAGCATGAAGCGATTCCATTTTGACTGGGATATCCCTTGTAATCAGTTTAGAAATCCTTACTGTTTGAGGTCGAACAGCAGAAAGCTTGGCGATTGCTTCTCTGGACATGTTTAAACTGTGAAAGAAAAAAGTTTAGGACTATTTGAGAGTAAATCAGGTTGGTGTAGAGGCTCTTTCCTTGCCGTCCACCTCTGTGACCCAGGTTCGAATCCCACCTAGGATATAGTTTTCAGTCCCTGCCTGACTCAGTGGGTTTTCCCTGGAATATTCATTGTCTTCTAAATTGTCACTTCATCCTGTAATTAATGCTAAATGCACGGTTGGATGAACAGATATAAATAAACATATAAAAGAGAGAAAAAAATTGAGTTTTCTTCAGCATCAGATGGTGTGAACATGCGACTTGAGCAGATAATTTGCACAATCACAAGGGAATGAGAGATTTCTCTCTTGTCAATGGTTATGATGGCATGAGTGTATATTGAATACATGTATGTTAAGAATTCAAATACTTTTTTTGACTGATTGCATGCACATGCAATCAGTCAAAAAAGCAGTCGGACGAAACGTACATGAAAGGTCAATTTTGTTCTGCCGTCACTGAATTTTGATCAGAGGTATCTGCCTTGAGTAGAAGCACCCCCTCATTGGTTGAAAAGAGCCATGTTGGTAGCGAGTGTTCATTTCAAGTTGTTGGTAGTGAGGCGGCTGCAATAGTCGTTTGTAAACCAGTGAAGTGCAGTTCCCGCAAATGAGCCTCTGTTGCTAGGAAAATTACGCCCTCTCTTGGCCCTGCTTGGGGCCAGTACCTAGATCATGTGAGGGCACACTCTCATGGTTTAAAATGCCATGAACACACAAAAACCAGAGTAAAAGCAACAGGATTCTGCTTTGGTGACTATTAACCTTTGCACTTCTTTCGGGCATTTTGGCCACAACTGCATTTGGTCCGACAAATATTGGAACAAGTCGGGACACGGTGATGTCTGACGGCAATTTCATGCTCTGTATTAAAGTGCAAACCACCCTGCTCCCATGCTTGTCAATCCAAGGGGTTACAGTTCTTTCAGGCAGTGTATACAATGTCACCTGTTGGAGTATAGCATTGCTTTATCTTAACCTAAAACTGGTAATTGCCCACCTGTCATAATCAATATCAGCAGGGAGTACCAGTGATTCATCTTGCTTGACCTGATCGATGT
The DNA here is from genome assembly GCF_001949145.1 of Acanthaster planci. The sequence goes on along the minus strand of NW_019091581.1, from coordinate 261,773 downwards.
CGCACTGCTGCTGATGTAGCAAAGGGGCGTAGACGCCTGGACAAATAAGATTGGAAAAAGACTCCAGAATAAACTGACAACAAATTAAACAAGATTGGTAGGACTTCAGATCAGGCTTTCCTGTAATTAAAAATTGAATTAAATTATTGAATCAGAAAACAAAAAAATTAAGTGAGAATGTCGAACAAAATTTCAAGCCAAGCAACTTCTGCGTCTGTGTACTGACCTTTGATTTTCAACCTCATCGCTACATTCTCATCGTCGGCATATTTCTTGAGGTCAGGTGCAACAGCTGCAAGATGCTCCAGAGTCACATTCCGGTATGCCAGCATCTCCAGTGCACTTACCAGTCGAAAGGAAAATAGAGGGGAGATCAATGACGGAACAAGAAAAGTTGATTCATTTTTGTGATAATCTCATGTCAAAGTATGTGTAGTAACTATGGATACTACTTTTATTGTTTTTTTTTAAGTTAATATAGTGATATTCATTAACTTCGCATAAGCTATGAAACCCTTATAGAAGTTATTCAAGTTTGCAAGTGAAATACAGCAAGTGGAATACAGTTACCGTTGGCCAACTTTTTAAAAACTCACAAACATGTGCCTGTTGCATCTACAAATAGACAGAAATCCTGCACATCACGTCATACTTTAGTTTCGTCCACGTAGACTACCTCTATTATTGTTAGGGCAGGGAACCAACAAAGTGCTTGTCTGAGATCAGTCCAACATAATACCAACCGACCTGATCTTGCCGGGGATGGTATCGGCGAGCGGCGTTTCCACTTTCAGCTCCTCCATGCCCTGCCTCCACTTGGACCGCGACAGGCGCACAGATCGCAGGACCTCCATGCCTTCATCCAGTCTGTCTGCCGTGGCTTGGGCCCTCTGATACCTTTCAAGGTTAACGCAGCCAGCTTCGAAACCTATCCAGAGTTGGAAAGAAAATACTTTAACACTTCAAACTTGTGGATACTTTTGAAGTTCGCGAGGAGCAGTTTTGAAGTTCTGAAAAGATTCAAGAATGCAGAGTGCAGACTTATTGTTGAGCTTCAGGTAAGACGGAAATAAAGACGAGACTTAAAAAAGGGTTTTGGTAGCAATTTGATTAAAACAGTCTGACAATTTCAAACAGTCTTAATTTAGGCAAAGTCTAAGATGATATCGTTGTCTGTAGTAAAGTGATTCACAGGTTTTTCAAACTATTTTATTTCAGGCAAAAATGTAACCCAAAAAAATCAATGTCCATGGTCAAGTGCTTTTACTTCAGGCAAAAGTCTAAAATAATATCAATGTTTACAGTCAAGTGCTTCATGACCACCTCTCAAGTACTTGTTGGTACTTCACAAGCAGTGGCGAGTACCCCGAGTACCCCTTGTTAGTCACAAGCTATCTAAAAATGCCCTGTGACTAAGACATTTCATTGTTATTGGTCACCCTCTTAGTAGTGAAAATAAACTGACAGTAAATGAAGACGCGGGAATGAATATTACTGAGAAATGGGTACATTAACTCCCCTGCTTCTCACAATGGCTGCATTCATGTGTCTTACTGTCCGCACTCCGTGGGGTGCAAGAAAATGTTTGCTCACTACTCACCCATCGCATCACAAGAACACATCACATGTCTCTTACCACCATCTTGAAATCACCAAATGATGCAAGAGGACACTCCTGATCTGATCCAGAGTATATTCACGTTTACCCATGAGTCACACTCCTGCCACTCATGCACTAAGGAGTATACTCATGCTAACATTAGTAAGATGCTCAAATGCAGCCAACGAGAGAATTAACCAAACGCTGTAAGCATTCCATTCACTGCACACATCATACTGGGAAAGCACTGCTCCACAATTCCTGCCAGAAATGTCACCTTACCTCTGCTGGTCAGCCTTTGGTCAGCGTTGTCCGGCCGCAATGTCATGCGGAACTCTGAGCGGCTGGTGAACATACGGTAGGGCTCTGAGGTGCCCTGCGTGATGAGGTCATCAATCAGCACGCCAATGTAACCTTCAGTCCGGCTGACAGTGAAAAGGGTCTGGTTCCTGACCAGCAAGGCAGCATTCAGCCCAGCGATGATTCCCTGTATTGACCACAGTGACAATGATGATGATAAAACAGATTACATGATTCCATCAATTACACTGACAATGTCAAATGTCTTGATTTTAACAACTTTATCAACAGAATCTAGGATCTGGTTTCAAAACTGTCAGTGAAAGTGTGTGATAAAAATGCAAGGCAGTGCTCAAATTTCACACAATTACCTGGACCATTTGAAAAGTAGCTGTAGAATTTATAGGACAAAAGAGATATGACAGTAAGACGTCTGACCTCCAAACCTCCTAACATCATTCATGGGAAAATGAGAAAATTCCTGAGCATTTTACTTGATCCATTGAATGCAAGAAAAATAAGTCACAACTCAGAGAGTGACAACTACAATATTAAGCTGCATCCAGATCTCTTGTCTAGAGCTAGGTCTAGGTCTTCACGCCATTAGAAATGCGTGAAGACGCGTAGACAATAGACCTAGCCGTAGCTCTGGAAGCCCGTTTTGGACACGGCATTGGACTTGGGAAACCCACTAAAATGGGGCTTATTTCATGGTGCTGTCAAGCAGGCAAAATATCTTCACAAACTCTCAGCACTAAGTGATTGTTTGCTGAGAACCAGTTAAAGAGGAACATACGTTGTATGATGTATGTTTGCCTGGGGACCAGTTTTGTTTAGCATAACTTTTCAGAACCTAGCACAATTCCAAGCCTGGCAATTCCGTGAAACTGGTCCCGTGAACCAATTCTCGGACTTGCTTAGCAGACCACCAGCTGCAAGCCCCCAAAAAATCTTTTTGGCTGGTAAGGCTGCTTTACTGAGCAAATATCTTGTGCCAATTAGCCAATTTGCTAGCATAGCAGTTGCACAAAATTGGCCTTCTTAAATAGACTGTGCTTGAACCAATAGGCTCGGCCAAATGACCCAAATATCCTGAGGTCGGGGGTCAGAGCAAACCTGAGCAGCAGCCTCCTCGTAGCCTGTCGTGCCATTGATCTGCCCAGCAAAGAACAAGTTCTGTAGTCGTTTGGTCTCCAGAGTGCTTTTGATCTGTCTGGGGTCCATGAAGTCATATTCCACACCATAACCTTCAAAGAGAGAGAGGTTTCTTGATTTTGAAGTTTTCATGTCTCATACAAGTGCCTTCAAGGACAAGTTAATTTGGCACTTTATGTTGCCTTGTGTACCAAAAAAAGGTGAAATGGGTTTCCAACATTATTAGTACTGCTGGTGAGTGAGTTTTGGTTGAGTAAAATGAGGTTCTTTTGGTCCAGCTACCAGCGTGAGGGCAAGTCAACGATTTGGCGCATGCTATGTCTACCTATAAAGACAGTCATGGATTTCAGTATTTTCCATTTTAAATTCGGAGAGTAGCATGTCACAGGGCTCTAGTTCAGGACTGTAGTTTAGTCCTTTGCGAAGTTCACAAGTCAACTGAGATATAAGGTGAGTTTAATTTTCAGGCAAAGTACCTTATCAGAGTTGGCTGTGCTACATAAAGTGTATGAACACAACGGCAGCATTGATATGCAAAAAGCGCACATTTTTGCGTATTTCTCGAGTCCCAGTAATTTTGCAAATCCTGGACATTTCCAGCATCCCTCTCACAGTCAGAAGCCCCGGTACCTAGACCATACTGTCTAGTTTTTCAAACTTGATACCTACCGTGCCTCATAGATTGATATACATGTAATTGCTGGACTTAAAGATGTCATTCAACGATGGAGGACATTTTTCTGCAATATGTCTTAGACTGTAGAGTGTACCCATTTATATCACAGAGACAAGGTCTCATTTTTTTAAACTATGTATTTAAAATTCAATGGGAGAAAAAAGTTTGCAGTTTCAAGGGTCCGGCAGACTCAAAAAAGAAAAACAACAGTCCATGCTTTCATTTTGCCATACCATTTTGCCATTTTGCATGTACACAATAATGAAGGGCTCCGAGCCTACCAACCTCAGCGTCAGTGTGTTTTCTGACAGTGACGCTGATGATCAGCCGGTTTCGTCTCACTCCTACGATGAGAATAATCCTGTCAATGAAATTAGCAGCACTGAAGCGGTTTTGCCAAACCAATTTTAGTCTGAACTTTGAAAAGCAAATGCAATCAACAATGGAGATGAAGAGACTTCAGAACACCGACAGTGTGTTTTACCGCGGAACATTGTGCACGGTTACTACATGGACTGCACCGTGCGGAGTGATTTAAAACACCCTGCCGGAACTACTCCCACGTATCACATCATAAGTTTGGCTGATTCACATGCTGCCCTCAATGACGAATTCATACAGATGATGACTTGTTTTAGTAATCCAACCTGGGAAATAAGATTCTAAAAGTCATTTGAATATTCGTCGGATGACAAGAATCCTTTTAAGTTTGGTTTAGCAGGTTTTCAGTAGCACATAAGCCTAATTTGTTACAAATATCCTCCTTAGTTGAACAGCATCTAAAGAAGGACTCTACTACAGTACTGCTCCTGTCAGGTCAGTTATTATAGGTATTATCTCACCTGGTCTGGTCATGACCACGTTTTCCAATCCTCTGACCATGTGGACGCACTGATCCTGTAGGTCAGCCGGTAGCGTGATTGAGAAACCTTGCATGTACACAGTGTCTGTGTTCAGTCCTACAAAAAAATAACCAGAGTTTTAATGTTATTAAAAAATTAAACATGTAAGACAATATTTAGATTGGATATCAGCGTGTGCTATGGATTCCATGGATAGAGCTGGAATGCACTGAGTCGTGGAACCAGTGAATGAGACACAATGTGAACAAAAATGAGTCCAAAGTTACCAGAGCAGCTTTGCATCAAAGGTCTTCAATACATGTAAATCTTGAACAATGTTAATCTCTTTACATCATTGTTGTGTCTTTCCGACAAGCGGCTGAAAAAACAATGGCTGGCCATCAACACAAACGTTAACCCTAACACTCCTCAGTCCTCCAACAGGTGAAGGATTGAGGAGGGTTAGGGTTAAAGAGTAATTCACAAAATGTGAGAAAATCCACAGCAGCCCGGAGTTAAAACACAAGACAATAATGCATGTACAGTGGAACGCTGCTACACCAAACACTGCCATACTGAAAATTCGGCTGTACCAAACATCAACCTTGGCTCCCAATAATTTGTGCACAGAACCTATCGAACACTATTCAGTTGCTGTTTGTAATTCCCGAACGTCAACATGATACAGCAGTCGGTGGTTTTATTATGTTGGAAAGTGACAAGTGGCCATTATTTCCCCAAGGATTAGAAGGGAAAGCCACTAGTTGTCAACGGTATTGAATGGACACTGGTTTTACAATTCTGCATGATCGGGTGCGGTGGAAAACCACACGTACCTGCACGGTGGCATTGCACTAACAATAGTCTAAAGAGGGTGCCGCTGATACACAAATAAACCGAGATTTGCCACAGCATGCATCAGAGATCAATCCTGCGTAGTAGCTTTACGACTTTTAGGATAAACTTGATATCAATTTTGTGACTCAAGATTAAATAGAAAACAAAAAGAATTAACAGATACATTTCTAGAAACCTTAAACTTGAATGCAGTGGCAAAATATCACGAAAACAGCGAACGCGAACTATAGTATCACTAGAGGGTGCACTTCAGTTGAACAAGAGAGGGTGCTATTCAACATGGCAATGAAACATTCGGCAGTTAAATTTGCTATACCGAATGACCACTGTACCGAAAATTTAGCGTAGACCCCGTCATGTTCGTTATAGCGGCGTTCCACTGTACTACTAAGTAATAAATGAAACCACAACCCTTGTTAAAATTAATGGAACAACTGTACATTTTAAACGAATTTGACGTAAACTTGAAAACCAGCCTAAAGGTGATTTTTCTGCAAACTTTGGCCACCCATACAAATGTGGTCTGTCTTGAACAGTATTCGAGTCACATCACAAGTCCTTTGCAAGTCCCTTCTTAAGTCCAGTCGCAAGTCCCTTCACAAAGCCAGTCATAAGTAACAGGGTGAAAAATGACAAAAGAATGCTTTTGTCACAGCTCATTTGAATAGCTTGTGAGTTGGCTTAAGGCTGACTGACTCGTGAGGGGCTTACAGGGACTTGTGAATACAACACTGGTCTTGAACAATGTTAATCAGCATTAAGGAAACCTCCACATTTTCCACCCACATAATATCTATTTCCATCAGCATACCGAACTAAAACAGAATTTATGAAAACATGGTCTTAACCACTTCCTTCCGGGGAGCCCGGTACCAGAGACCTTGGCCGTATATGCATGGCTGGGGTGCTCGAAATTGGAACTTTTTAAGAAAAAAAAAAAAATAAAGTAAGTTGCTCAGCATTTTTAGAAAAAGTTTCTTGCTATCAGTCAGCTGCTGGGACTTGTCAGTCAAGGTTCGTATGCTGTCTGTAGAGTGCTGGCCATTTTAGCGGAGGTAATCTGTTATTGTTTTGAAACAGAACCATTGTTTGCCGCTGCCAGCACCCACTGATCATCAGCGGGGACAAAAGCACTCCAGCACTGAGCGATACAATACCGCACAATGGGAGCTCTGTACTGGGCTGCAGGCGTGGCTGCCATACTCACACACAGATGGAGGTTGCCTGTCAGGTAAGACTCACCACAAGACAGTCCTTTGTTTGGGTGTACAGGTCCAGTAAATGAAGACATGAATTTTTGAAGAATTTTGAAAATGGGAAAAGAAAGTGAACAAGCGCCAAGCAGCGGGTGATGCATGCCACTAACTCCACCCGGCATGAAGTGGTTAAGCCTCAGTTTGCAGGATTCAGTCACAAATGTCAATCCTTCCATTGGGCAAAAGGATGAGAAGCCAAGTGATCAAAAAATGCCTAAAAAGTTCAAATAATTACCTTCGGGTTCCAACCAAATCTGGTGCAGCCTGTCGGGGCCAAACCTGAATATCTTGGACTCGATAGATGGGCAGTATCTTTGGAAATAAAAAAAATGGATTTTTCTAAACAGTCTACATCCACGGTAGCATGATGGTGGTGATGATTGCAATGCAGGAATCCTGACATTGTTTTAAGGTATCATGTGACATCAAATGGAACTGTGAATTGTACAATCTCTTTAGTGATGTATCTAGGGACCAGACAAAGTTTTATTCAATTTCCTCACACAACCATTTAGGTCTTTTGACACTATCCATAAATGTGACATGCCTCCCCCCAACAGATACAAATTTTGCTCTGCAAATGACAAATACAGAAGTCATAGTGATTTGCAAGATACTTTATAACAAATTCTGATGGTTGAAGAGCAGATGTACCAGGCTTTAATTATTCCTGTCTTTATAAAACTAAAAACCGTTGACATCACAACTAACCTTGGCCCACTGACTGTCTCTTTGATGTGCACGTTTAGATGTTTATTCTCCACAATGATGGGACCAATGCCGGGTGTGGTGTGGGTCAGGTGACATATCACCTGATCTTCAGGCTAGAATTGAACAGAAAGTATGAAACAGCTCTAAAGCAGAAAGTTACCCATGTGTGTTGAATTTGGTGAGCTTTGTTTTACATAGCAATTGTGGATGTGCAGTCCACACATTGCAGGTTGTTTGAGCCTAATGTGGACTAAGCCAGGTCCACACAAGGTTAGCCGCCCCCCCTTCTTGAAAACCCGGTTTAGAGGCATTTTGAGGTTAGGGTTTACTGATAGAAAAATGAAGGAAATTGACAACAAAAAAACAAAGCTTTAAAGAGTGTTTGAAGGGTTAGACAAAAATGGGTACTTTCTCTCATTTTTCTTAACTACAGGAAAACAAAAGAAGTTCACACTAGATATGTGACGCAAATGTGTTTGCAACTCTTTCACCTCATTGGGTAAAGGTATATATTTACAAATGGTAACATGGAGGTGGAAGTTGTGCTCAGGAATGGTGAAAGCTGAAAACTAAAATCAAGCCACACTGTCAAGCACCTTTACTGTCACCCTGTCATTCATGAAGGAGAAGGGAATGGGCGTGGCGTCACCATGGTGCCTCTCGAGTTGGCTGTAGTCAATCGTCCGTCCGTCCAACCTAGGTGGTGTACCTGCAAAATGAAGAAATCAATTAGTTAGAACTTCAATCAAGTTGGAAAATATACCTATCAAAAAACCCAGCTCTTTTTACAACGCCTCCGTGTAACATGGGCTGGAAGTAATGATGGCTTCAACTTGCTTCAATGCTCGAAGAGGGCTCATTTCTATTTTGTTGCTGATGATTGGGAGGCGTTAATTCAACTGGCTTAAGATTGTAAAGTGAGTCTTTCTTGTCAATATGACTTGTCACCAGATCCCACAACATGAGTATTAAGGCCATTTGTTTCAGCCGTTTTGCTTTCCTTTGCATTAGAAAGAGAACTGAGCCCTTCATTTCGATGCATCAATCACTTTGATCACCACACATCATGATAAAAATGAGCTTTATGCGGGTGAAAAATGTTGAGGACTGTTTTAGCACTGACTGAAACAGTGTACCATTCGTTTATTGAAGCGGTTTGGGGGCGACTCATTTTGCTTCATGGCATTACATGGAGTGCTACAGTCAATGGTCTTATTTCAAAAGCAGCTCATTTGGAATCGGAAGTGAGGTGATCCCTCCAAAAACTTTTGTGAACACAGAATGTGTGCGAAAACGCAATAGAAGCGAATTATAGATTACCATCCTTTTGCTCTGACAGGCAGTTCCAAATTATGATTAAAACAATTCTCGTCACCCTCATTGCCCAAATAAAAAGTACATGTCAAAGTGAGACTATACCTGTAAATATATCAAAATAGTCGGGCTCCTTCCCATTTCAATGTGTTCAATAAATAAAGTGGATCCTGGAGCATGATCAAGACCAGTCACCTCGTGAATAAAACCCATTGGTGTTCACAAGTTTTGAGCTGTTGGAGTGGTTCAGGACACACAGTGACATGCGAGAGTTGCCAACCTGCTTGTATGTGTACCAAGTCAAAGGTGTGCACATGTGGTGTGTCGGCCCAACAGGATATTGTGGCTCTCTTATTCAGGTAGAAAGCTCACAAATCCTAAGTCAGCTCCCTCTACCTGTCTTCAGCCTTCCTAGCGTGAAGCCTGCCGACTCCAGTGTCTTTGCCAAGCCAATGGTCGGTTCGTCGTTCAGGCGTCCAGCCGGCCGTTCATCTAATCCGATCTGAATCACGCCTCGCAGGAAGGTACCCGTGGTCAGGACCACTGCTTTACTGCTCACGCGGCTTCCATCCTCTGTTTCATTCCAGGCAAAATCACAAAGCATGGATAAAGCCATACAAGTCTAACGTTAATATTTAATATTTAATAACAGTATTACTAATATCTTTCTTTTGGGTGCTCACATCTTCAACTCCTTAAACTTTGTTTCAGTGAAGTAACATGAGTCGTTCACAATTCAACGTGTGCCTACAATCGTAACTTGCCATAAAGAGGTCTTCTTTTTATCTTCAAGGATATCAAGCATCTTCCCATGGTCTGTCAGTGATAATCTCCACATAGAAAACTCAACAGTGAACTCGTCCAATTACACTCAAGTACTACATACATGTAGAAGGATTTATTTTAAAGCTGTTTCTGCATGACGTTTACACTCAAGTTGCTTGTGTCTTTCTGGAGCTCTGGAGGACATAATTCTGATCATTTTGGGTGAAAGATGAGCAGGAACATGTCAAACATTTGTAAAAGGGCACAAAAATAGCTTGACAGTCTTTTACCCAAGTTTTAAGTACACAATCAACACAGCCTTGTTTCTTGGAGTTGATTTAAGCAACACAGTGAACTTGGTAAATTAAAACAGTATCCATCTACATTATTGGTGACTGACTGAAAACAAAACAAAATTTCCAGAAAATGTAACTCGACCAAGAAACTCTCCACATCATCTTATTTTCTACTCACAAGGGAATTTAAAATATGCATTTGAATTTCAATGATATTGTTGCAGTTTACTATAACAAGACAACAAAGTAAGCACTCACTGAGAATGACTCCGTAGCACCCCTTCTGTGCAATGGTATCTTCCCTCTCGGCTTGCACATCTCCTATGATCAGATCTTCCACTGGAGAGGCTTTCACTGTGAGATTAGGGGTGTTCAGTATCTCCTCTTGCATGTGTTTCCTGTACAAGTCCCTGTCAACTTGGGCCCTCAAACCCTACATTCAAAAAGGGGGGTCATACCAGCTATTTTGAACCCCAAAATGTAACATGATAAATGATTTAATACAGTACCGCTAAGCCATCACTGCCTCGTGCTAATAGTTGACATAGTGCGACTCAATACATAGAAACCACTCACGGCTGTAAATCGCTGTACATGTACATGTACCTTGTCTGCGCATTCACAACCAAATCTTGTGACTGTCTTTTTGTCACTACATGAAAAGCTGCAATCAGTTAAACATACCCTCAGTGTGTTGACTGGCATCAATTTAGCCAGTGATGAGACAACACATTTCAGGCAAGGCAGGAAAAATACATTATCAGGGATTAAAAAACTCTTTCTACCAACACTGGTTTGAACATCACACAGGATGCCAGTGTTAGAACAAGAGGGGCTGTCTGTTACCTAGCAACACTCTGCCATTTGGTAGACATACTTTTTAGTTTTTGATTTATTTCTGTGCATCCAACAGTGAATTCTGTGCCAATCACATGATGAAATAATAATTAACAAAACAATGAAGAAACGTACTGTTTTAGAAGTGGGAGGAAACCTCAGATGAATATTCCAGGGGAATCAGGTAGGGACCGAAAACCAAATCCACATGTGGACTGAGCCAGGAATCGAACCCGGACCACAGAGGTGGAAGGCGAGGACAGAACCACTAATTACAGCAAGCGAGGCCTGATGACAGTGTTGCAGTCGAGTTCGTCAGAAGTCCCCGCAAGCCCATTATTAGTCTTCATTTTTAAGCAACATAACAAGCTATAGACCTTTATCATAAAGCTGCCATGTTTGTCTAGTTTCCTGTACAGTCATTGGCAATGGTAACACAACTTCACATAAAAGGGAACAGACTATTTCGCCATGGAGCCTCAGTTTGTTTACGCTGCTTTGAATGGTAGAAATGCAAGGTGGCTGCCGCATGATAGAAGTCTATTCAAATGAAACTGTGCTATTGTTCACCCTCACTCGTTTTGTGTAAGGACTTATGATGGACTTAACGACAACACTGACTGGTAGATGCACACGAGGAACACAACATACCCAAACATGCATAGACCAGTGACAAACGCACAGTACCAATGATGTTTGAGGGTCAACACAGCCTGTCTGTCTGTAATCACTGAGGGTTTAGGAAGGAAATCAAGAACACACAATAAAGATGTATGCATTAAAAAAGCATAGCACTACCAAATGCTTACCCATACGGCCGGTCCCTTTCTCCTGTTGAGCACTTTGAACTGAATCCCTGACTTATCTGTAACAACATAAATACATTTACCGGATGATTCCATGGGTAACAGGCCGACAGACTGGAGGGGCTTTTCACAATGTACATGTATTCTTTTAAATCATGTGGTGGTATAAGTTAGGATCTAAACTCTAGTGCTGTCTCTTTGTTGGAAGTGTCCCTCTGTCTTGGAGACTTCTGCTGAAATTTGGACTTCGAAAGGCTCACATAAGGCTATGTGTTGCCATGGTAACAGACTAACACCTATGCAACCTCCCTTGTGGCATAGAAATCACTGAAGTAGGCAAATGAAAAAGTAATCCCAAAAATACTATAAAGATAGGTCCTTGCTATCTGTTAATGTCCGTAGCTTTCCGAAATAACTGTCTTCATAATAGTGCCCCACATTATCAGTTATCAGGATGACAAATTTTCATGGAAATGCCCCTCCAACTTCTTGGTTTTGCCAAGATTTTGACTTTCAAAGACACTGCCCACTCTTCAACCTGCAAACTCCAGACACACAAGAAGATGTAGGTCAGTGTCATGTGTTATTTCAATGGAGCTCATAGCAATGCTGAAACAACATTTGATACACGTGACCATTTGCCACTATGAGCTGACTTACAGCAACTGTGACATCATTCTGAGCAGAAATCTGAAAAAAAGATTTTTGATTGGTTGATGGGTGTCAGCTGACCACACTGGCAGCTGACCACATCTACAGAACCAAGGCAGCATCTACAGCATGCATGTCAACGAGTGACTCAGACCAGGATGTTCTGAATTATCGAACCCTCTATTGATTTCAAATGGGCAGGCTCAGTTTTTCCCTGTGTTTATGCAAAGTGATATATGAAGCTGAATAGTTACTGAAAATATATGCATATCGTTCGAAGTTGATTATCAGTGTGTTTGTTCCAAGACGTGAGCATGATCTGAAACAAATGACTGACCAGATTTGTCTCACGCATGTGACAAATGACAGATCAATGACAACCTGACTGATTACACTTGTCGTGCAAATGTGACAAATGACAGACCACTGACAACCTGACCGACCAGACTTGTCTCGCGCATGTGACAAAAGACAGATCAATGACAACCTGACCAACCAGACTTGTCTGGCATATGTGACAAATGACAGATCAATGACAGCCTGTACCTGCTATTCTGGCACAAAGTCCATCCAGTGCGTCTACCTCCCTCATCAGGTGACCTTTGCCGATGCCCCCAAAAGAGGGATTGCAGGACATCTCGCCTGAAACCACCAAAAACTCAGCTGATAATGGCAGAATATGACAAGCAAGGCGGTGCGCCTCTTGAAATGCATAGTAGTCACACATTTATCATCCAGCCGGTGATGAGCTAACATTATTTATAACAATAAGGAAAGTAATCCAACACACTGTATATGCACTAGGGTAGGAACGAGAGCTGCAGCTCATGTGGTCAACCCTGATAAGTCTTCCGACTGGTAAAGGATTGAGAATTGTTGGAGTAGACGGAGCATCCTCATAACCTCCCACAATTTACCAATGGTTTCGATCTTGTGAGTGAGCAGCAGAGTCTGGGCACCAGTCCTGGCAGCGGCTGCTGCGGCCTCGCATCCTGCATGACCACCCCCGACCACCACCACATCATAATGACACTGGCTGGGACTGCGGCTGGCTCCGTCTGAAATAAAAAAACATCTCACTGATCAGTGAAAAAAAGACTTGTTACAACTGGGCTGCACTCAACAGAACGAAACTATTTAAGGATGTACACGTATGGACTCAATCAATGACAACGGTATAAATATGCAGGGTATGCCGAAACCAGCATGTGTAATGCACTACTGATTATGCCATACACAGTATTCGGGTAGCAGGCAAACCTTCAAAAGATATGAGAAAACAAAAAGGGCAAGAACAACACAAAACCTGATCCCAGTGCTAGATTGAAGTGATAAGGACAACCATACACGCACTTTAGTGACAATAATGCCTTGTGTTAAAAAAAATTCATGTTTTTAAGTGAAGCTAAGCCTCACTGTCTAGTTCATGACTGGTATTATACCAAATGCTTGCCTACTGCAATGGTTATCGATGTCCAGGAAACCATGAGGCCAGGTGGTATTGTGACAATTCTTTTTCAGACCCTCTTGTCCTGATCACCCTTTTGATGGATTCTTATGTAATAGTTACACGGAAAAAACAACAATAACAATAAATGGTTGTCTGACCGTTAACCATATGCTGCCGGTTTAATTTGAAGTTGCATGGCATATACCCGGGAGATTTTCAAGATTTTCCGTTTTCAAAATTCTTCAGAAATTCATGACTTCATTTAATGGACATTTACACCCACACGAATGATTGTCTGATGGCTACACTAATCTGACAGGCAACATCTGTTGACACCCCTGTATTTCAGCAAGGCCTGCCGCCTTGTAAAGAAAGCCCAGATTGTGCGGCATTACGTAATTTTCTTTAGTCCCCGAAACTGGCCTAGTGCGCAAATGACGTCTTTTCAAATGTGGACCAGATTAGCATACAGTTGTATTGTCTCGCTCATTCCTGCAGTGCTTTTGTCTTTGGTGGTAATCCGCTCGCGCTAAATGCCACAAACAGTGGTATAATAATTCAAAACAATGACAGATTTCCTCTGCTATTGACAACTGAAAAAATGTTGGCAATTCCCAGCAGCTTGGTCTTTTGTTCTGAGTACGGTCAGTTCTTTGTCCAATTTCAGACAGCCCAGCTCTGTGTATAAACCTAAGGAGTCTGGTTCCAGAAACCCCGGCAGCAACTGGTTTAATGACTGCGACACTAATTCCAGTAGCAATATCAGGTTGGGACGTCCAGGTTGAGGAAGGCTTTCTTCTTTGACTCCTCAAAGTCAGGAGTGCATCCCTGAGAGAAGTGGCATGCAAGAGCAAGTTCACGCGACAACAATTGTTAACCCCTTCGCACCAGGAACCGTTGACAGCCGCAGCTTTGTGTGAGGATTAGTGCAGGCCACACATGGGGCCTACTGCTGGACAAAGCCCTCCATTCAGGGCATACCACAGCCCAGCAGTCACGGTCAAAAGAATTACCGGCGCAAAGGGGTTAATGACAGTTCTTTTGGTTATCGCGCACCACTCAGTCACCTAGTGGGTCTGCAGTGGTTCACCATTCTCCTCATCATTTTATCTCAATTGTGTTGCTTCATCCTCGACAAGACGAAATAGCTGGACTTCTCAACAGCTCACATGTTCACACTTCTTTGCTGATCTAGAAAGTATGTGTATTTATTTCTACATGGATGACAATCCTCCTTGGCTACTCTTGGAGATGGTACAGTGTATATTGTACAATTGTCACACAAACAGTGACCCTGATTCCTAGGTGAGCAGTAAACCCTTGAGACAAGATTTAGTCTCTCCCTACCTGAGCCCTTCGTGATGGAGCGATGCCACTGTTGCAGATGCTCCAAGAGCTTTCGCGTCTTCAGAAATGACAGCCTGCATCGAAGTCTTGCTGTGTGGCACGACATCATTCTTCATTTAAACCATGCAGTCAATCGGGGGTTGATTCAGTGCTGTTTGTAAGAATATTGTTAGCATTATTCTATAATTATTCAGGCCTTACTAAATGTTTTTGTCTCTACAAGTGCTTCTGTACCCCTCCCCCCTCCCTAAAATCAGAAGGATTTCCAGAACTGGACATCCTGCGAAGAAACCGCATGAAACTGGTCTGGAAAAGCAATGAGTTTTTAAGAAATTACTTCAATATTTTCCCTTCTCAATGAGACATTTAAGGACATACTATCGCTTTCTAATGGCTAATACGTCAGTTCAAGGAAAAATTACTTATGCCCAATGTATGGATTTCTTTGGTCAATGACTGAAATTGTCAAAGGACAATACATTTCCTTTGACCTAGTCCCTAGTACTGTGGGAGCACCCTAACGTGGTGTGGCCCCTAACGTGGCGTATCTTAATTTTTTCACCACTAGTGCCTTGTTACAGCAACACCTTTACCCTAAATTTCATAATAAGACCAATTTCATTGAGCTCTCTTTAAACACTACAAAGTTCCAATGGAATCCTGTTTTGACCTAATTTTCCCATTTTATTTCAAAATGCCCGATGAACTCTATTAAAATGCACCCATACACATAAGAAAACAATTTTCTCACAAACATGTATTTGGGAGGGTGGAGGTAACATACATATAATAATGATTTATCACATTTTATCAACGTTTAAGAAATTCTTAAATGTTAATGTGGGACTTTCTGAGATTTGTTGAAATAGGGAACACTCAGCTGAATTTGTGTTTAATTTCCGGACATCACCATTTTTGAATTTCAGACTAAATTTCACGACATAAGTTTTTTCAACAAAGAGGGTAGGCAACACTGCACTAGGGAATGCTGAAGTGCACCATGTTAGGGATTCCACCACCTTGCTCAGCTGCTACATGTAGGTACATGTACCGAATTGTTATATTGGAATCATGGAGGTGTTTCAACTGTGCAGTAATACTCTTTTGTAAAGGTACATGTGCATTTACATTGCTGAGAAAATGTTACGTTCATGAAATTGAGAAAGTCAAAAATGCAGATGTCATGTTTACAAAGATGTTACACTTGAATAAAAGAAAACTAATATGTCAAACTCTGTATTTTTCACTAGCTTTTCAAATAGAACCTAGAACTTTTTTCTATTAAGTAGCATTCAAAAATTCAAACGTGAAAAAATGCACTTGCATGTGCCAGTTTAACTCCAGTTTTATTAACTTTACAAATAAGGCAAAGTGATAAGTAACTCCCCATGCTTAAACCATATTCTGTTACTGTGTAAGAACTGGATTTTCCAAATTTCTTCTGG
>NW_019091581.1:222489-244386 GCF_001949145.1 Acanthaster planci | reverse complement strand
CGGTTTCACAAATATTTAATTTTTTTAAATATTCATCTTGACCTCATCGTGACCTCTCCTTAATTCAACCGTAACTTTATATGAAACATATCGAGTTCCTCCGGCAACAAGCGCTCGTGTGGCGTGGTCAGTTAGACTGCTGTATTTCTATACCTAACAGTTCTCTTCATTGCAGGTTCGATTCCCCTTTACGACACAATTTGGATTAAATGTATTAAATGTGTACACTAACTGCAATAATCCTTGTACTAATGACAGGAAAACTATGGAGAAATAAAAGGACGGGATAGTGAAGGAAAAGGAAACGGTAGAGGATATAGTAGGGGAAAAACAGAACGGCAAAAGGACTCACTTTTTTGCCGTTTTATTGCGTGGGGCCCCTTCTTCTTAAACCTGTCCCCCTAAGTTACTGAACCCCCTTTCACATCTCTATCCCCCAAAAATAAATGTCGCCCCTTTTTAAATCTGTCCTGGAGCAAAAATTTCTCCTAAAAAGTGAACTTCGTATATGGAATTCTTTCCCCAGTATGTATTGAAAGCACATGTATAAATGGCCCAGTGTCCTTCAACAACCTGTGGCCTTTGTGCACAATCAAGGAAGTTCACATCCTTTTACTTCAACTGTCAATTTTCCAAGAGTGATTCACATCTTTCAGAAAATGTGACATCAAGATTCCTGTTTTTGTCGATCAATGCCAACGAATTTCCCAACACGGCATTCGTAGGAACAATTTCACACGGCTCTCTGGAAGCAATGTGGGCAGAGAAGTTTATCAACAACAGCATTTGTTTTTTGGTTTGGCTGGCTTATTTGAATCAAGACTGCTGCGACACGCTACTCAACACTGCCCAAATCTTGTGAGGAAATATAAAGGATTGTGGGCAACCCTAACTGAATACTGTGGAATCATTTTTTTGCCTAATTTTCATTTATTGTGTCGTAGAAGTTGATCGTAATGTACTG
This sequence comes from Acanthaster planci, assembly GCF_001949145.1. The sequence continues at coordinate 243,422 of NW_019091581.1, read as the reverse complement.
TTCTTATTGTGCCTCAAAATCTATGCAGTGAAAAATTAATGATTTTGCCCTCAAATCCAACCTCTCAGTTTGTGGATGATGTTAAAATGTTGGTGCCACAACAATAGNCCCCCCAAAATAAATGTCGCCCCGTTTTAAATCTGTCCTGGAGCAAAAATTTCTCCTAAAAAGTGAACTTCGTATACGGAATTCTTTCCCTTCTGGAAACCAAAAGGCACCTCTGTGTGCCTTTTGACCAATTTTGTTTACACGGGGTCTGACGCTATCTGTTTTTCGAATCCAGCCTCTGAAATAAATTACTGCAATATTGGTGATGCAAATTCTACTCTCTCAATTAAATTTTCCTGTGAAAGCACTCATGAGGTATTTATAGCCTTCCAAAACCTTAAAACAGCGGTTTATACTAGCGGTATAAGACCGATCTTTTCTTTTCCTTCATGTTTCTGACCCATCAAAACTAAAGCTGAGCTATGGAATGGAAGCATATCACACTGTGGCTTTCATCTTGGGGTGACAGGAAAATAAGAAGGAAAAGATTGGAGCTGTGTTGCAATTGGTCAAGCTGTCATGCAGCTAGCCCAAATACTTGGACGTCGTCATTGGATGTTGCGACTTACGTCCAGTAAAAAGTCCTCCAACAAAGTGAAATTTTTTCAACTTTTTTTTTTACATTTTTACCTGGCGAAGACAGTAAAATGTCGTTCGCAAGTGCCTTGTAGCCCAAATTTCATAAATGTTGTGTTGAATGACTAAATATGCCCGCAGACAACATATTTTGCAGGAAATTTTGCGAAACTCCACGCGTTCCCTCACAATTTGTGAACGACCTACGTTCGTTTAGAAGTACGCATTTGCATATGCGCGAAATGGCCTCAAAGCTCAGCCCACATTCTGTCAGTTATATTATCTAGAGCTAAGTCTAGGTCTTCACTCCACTGGAAATGCGTGGAGACACGCAGACAACAGACTTAGCCGTAGCTTTGGAAGCCTGTTTCGGACACAGCCTTATCTATGACTTCTTCACGCCCACAGCTCTTCTGCGCACATGCGTAAGGGCATGAAGCGGCGGTCGGTTACTATGCATTTTTGATTGTAGAGTAAGTTGGCACAATCAAAACAGCCAAAATGCGTTTAAATGCAAGTTCGTACATCATGTACATAGCTATCTGGAAAGTTTGTGTAAACCAGTTCTGGACAGCGGTACCTGACGGACCACGACTAACGTTAGACTACGCTATACAGAGAACAGCTACAGGCACGGAAGGCCATGGCCTTGAAAATCATGAAGGCCCTTTACTTAGTACAGACATGGAGGAAGGAGTACAGACTTACAGAACAGGCCTGTGTTTCCCTGGTTACACCAACCGCACCTGTTGATGCTTGAATACTAAAATGACTGGTTCCAATACACAATGGTACAGTACAATACACAATGGCATCAATTTGCAACTTTCTGCGCAAATGATACTCAATATGAAGGAAAACCGTCGACCAGTAAGTCAGCAAGCAGCTGGCTCTGACATTAGTCGGGTTCTTGTCAACGCTTAACATTCTCTAACAAGACGTGACGTCCAGCAGAGAGAGCATACACACGTGAATTTTCAGCGAGTAGTCTGATGTCCCCTTAGTGACCAATCCAAATTACAGATGTGACGTCTAGGAACACGAGAAAGCGTAATTGTATAATCTCTCTCAACTTTTAGCCAATGAGAAATCTTATTACGTCAAAACCCCCTTGCCCTAAGTACACGTACTTTGAAAAACGTGAAGGGTGTAGGGGAAAGTCCATAATCAAAACAGCAAAAAAAAAAAAAAGGAATAAGTTGCAGAAATCGGTGACAACCACGAAGGACATAATAATTATTGTTTTGCAAAGTAACACCTCACCTTTTTTATTCAAGGGAGGGGAAGGAAAGTGGATTAGTTGAGGGGGGGGGTACCTTCAGTACCCGAGGCAGGAACCAGACTATCATCCCGGCTCATTCAGTAGTTCATTGGCAAAGACTTTACACATGTAGAGAGGGAGAATGACGCACGCCATAGTTTCACACAACATTTTATGAAATATGACACAGTAACGAAAAGAAAGTCTGTCACCAAAACGAGACTATTGCTCAATTCAACTACACAGGACAGAGCTGTTTATTTTGTTCCACTCAATAGCCACTGACTATCTAAAACATCCACAAACAAATGGAAATCCATTCAATTTTTTTTAACCAGTCGATAATAATTAATGCCCCAAAATAGTTCTATTTCCAGAGAAATTACATGACATACGTCAGTGTGAAAATTCCTAGGTAAGCACATAATGTATTTTTTCAGCTAAAATAACTTTTACTGCAATGAAACCTAGGGGAGGGGTTTTTCCCTTAACTCATTTTACACCCCAACCTAGTGCCCTATAATATCAAACCTCCAATATTTACCCAACATCAACATTAAGGCAACAATTTTGGCAAGGCATCAAGAAAATTTTTAACATCTACTTTGTTGGTGTGAGTAGATCAGGCAAGTACTTAATTTAAAAAGGCCCATAAAAATTGAACAAGTTATTCACTTCTCTTTGAGAATTGTGTGAAATAAGCTGCTGTCAATTAAAAATATTAAAAGAAAAACCCTGATCAAAACTCTAAGGTGAGAGACAATTTAATGCATTTTTTTAATTTCAAAATCTATTCTATCAAAAATTATACACTTTATATAAAGGCTCTAATTTATGAAAATAAAAATGAAAGCAAAAGGTTGAATCTAATTCTGGGGATACAAAATTTGTGCTTTTAGCTATTATTTGTTTTAGTAATTAAAGCATACTAACCTTTACATTAAAATGTTTACATGGAAATATTTTAACATCTCATTTTAACATGTCAACATTTCTGTCAACAAAAATACTTTAATCACGTGTAAATTGTGTAAAATTGTGTAAAATATTACTTTGTTTCTTCAAAATGAATACATCAGTTTTGCCATGCTTGATATTTTGGAAACTTAGCATGCATGTGCAGACACTCCCTATTATATCAAATGTGAAGTCTGAAGTCAATCAGACAAACAGTTTTGTTTTGTCATTTGAAGGCTACATGTGTGCCACCCCGCATGCAATAAGCACCATAGTGGAAAAAGTATACACTTTTGGCTGACCTGTTTTGGAAAATGGGCTGTGTGCAAGACAGGTATGTTCAATTTTCACAAAATTAGTGTCAAAATGATTTCTCAGAGTTACTCTAAAACTTCTTAAAGAATCAGCAAATAATGAGGGGCAAATTCTGTCCCTCCTGGCTCTTTTAAAAATCAAGTTTATGTATTCCTGTTTGTTTTCTCTCTTAGAACATTTAGTTCTATTTTTAATACTGTGCTCCTGGCTCTTTTAAAAATCAAGTTTATGTATTCCTGTTTGTTTTCTCCCTTAGAACATTTAGTTCTATTTTTAATACTGTGCTATGTCACGATGTGTAATACTGGTCTACTTTTTGTAGAAGATGCCAAGATAGTCTTGTATACATTCACCATATTTTGTATCACTTCAAGACAAAACTTTAGGCTTGCTTTTTCAAAGTAACTATTGAACTTAACGTCTTCAAATCTTCATCCAGTGACACTCTAATCATGAATGTAAGTAAAAACCACATCTTCAATCCGCTCCTGACACTGTACTTCATAACCTGTTCTTTGCAGAGCTACACAACTCACAAAGTGACATACCCACAACACACTTTTACAATCTCTGATACTAACTACCCATCACCACACAAACTTTCAAGAAGTACATGTATTACTTTTCACTATCATTGCACTAGAGATAAAAACTTTTCAAACAGATTAGCAATAGCAGCTACAATTGAAGTTTTGAAGAACAAAGAGTTCAAACTACATCGGTATATTTTCGGTATATTTTCAAATCAAACGGCTTTCTTGGTAACAGTCACTGACGGAAATGTATCATTTCACCTCACCATGTTCACTACGTAGCAAACCTTTTAATGCAATCACTAAAAAGGGCTAATCATCTCAATTGAATGTCAACATTTTTCATACAAAGCTAACACGCAAGGTCTTTTAAAAAATATGCATTGAAAGAGGCTAACATTTTACATATGTTCTATGCCACAGCAGTATGAATTCATTGATCCCCTCCACTCATTTCAAAAAACACCCATGTCAAAGAAAAAAATGCCCAATTAAGCTTTATAGTTGTAGTGGATTGAAAGTCATGACCTAAACCGTAGAGAATGCTTAAGTAGAATTTACAATTGTGAACAGATTTAAAGGTGCATATGTAAAGAAATATGTAAACGCACTTGGGAACTACATAAATAAGATGTCTCTTTCTTTGGGCGTGTGCAGCCAAGCTGCGCGTGATGCGACTGTGCACATTTAAGAGCAATAGAAAATAATATCGATTGTGGGTTCTATCGAATTAAGAAGTGGGGAGATGTTCTGAAAACGGAATGTTTTGGGGGAGATGGAGAATGGATGGGGAGAGTAAGCATCATAAGAAAAACGAGTGTATTTGCAAGGCACAGATGAAGAATTAAATGGGCTGATTCAGCCTTATCTGTGACCCAAGACGGTGTTGTCGTACTAGTCTTGCGTATTTAATCTCGTAGTACTGTCAGCCCACCTCACCTCCTCACGGAGATTTAAAGTCGATGTATGACGAAATTGAAAAGCTGTTGTATCCTTTGCACTACGGATCGACGACACTTCATAGTGACATATTTTGGGAGGTTACATCAACTAGCAGAATTGATGAGTCTTTTTCTCAAGTCTTGAGTTTACTGACATATCAGATGGTACAACAAGAATTCACCTTAAGTACTAAACCTGTACTGACTGAGTATTTTGGATGAGTAAGTGCATGATGAGTTTTGGGTGGATTGTATGCAGGATATATTCAGTATCAACACAAGAACTCAAACCTTATCCATGACTTCTTGGAGAAACAAATCCTGTAACATTTCAGTAGTCATTCTTGTCAAGGCATTAAGCTAACTCCCTGAGATAAAATGTAAACTTGTATATGTACCAGTTTCAAAGGCTCAATTTCTACTCAGAGAAGAACTCAACTACAGTACTGCTTTGCTGAAATATACTGCTTCTCGGAAGTATTTTGCTAATCTGTGCATCAAAACTCCATTTCATCAAACTTAATTTTGTCCCAAGTACTGTGCCACATGTAGCCTTCACAACAGCTAGTAAAGAGCATTTGCGACCAGATCCCACAAAATGGGTCTTAAGGCCATTTCTTTTTTTTTTAAGTAAACTTGATTTCGTTTACATTGGAAAGAACAAACTCGTCTCCTCATTTTGACAAATCACTTGGTGTATATGGTATCCTGACAAAAATCAGGATACAATTATCTGGGTGGAAAATGTTCAAGGTTGCAACTTATTTGGACTGTGCAAGATTCCTTTATGGGCCTCTTGCTAAGAGAAGCTCTGGGGACCTCTGACATATTTTGTCAGGCTGGGACGCATTCTTATAATTAACTACTTTCAATTGGGTGCTAAGGCAAGGGATAGGAGCAGGAGAAGGGTGGGGGTAGGAAGGAGCGGGGATCAATAATCCATAGAGACGTGAATACTTCTACAGCTGCCTAGTAACCTTGCTTTTACTATTCCTTGGGGAGGTTGTTCTGGGGCTCTTCTGCCAACACTCCCCTAGGTCACTCTTTACTGCTCGATGCTGCATCTGTTGAATCTGGAGGGATGATGTCCACCGCATAGAACACCTTCTTGCTCTTGACCCAGCTGAAGCTGTTGTCAAAGACAGCCACATCTGAGAAACAAAATCAAACAAGTCACTCAGACCAAGATGCTATCAAAGCTTCACTCGCCTTATTAAACCTTTACGGGGAACGTAAAACACCAGATTTGCCTTTGTGCATATTTTCTATACAAGGTAAAAGTGATCACTTTTTGAACAAAGCAAGAATAGCCTTTGGAAAGGACCTTTGGTGTACCCAGAATTGTGATGACTCAATTCAATAACTCAAGTTTGAGTCATAATTTTTGGCAGCTTGACTTGAGTTCCCACAGGTAACTGACTCAACAAGACTCAATACACTGCAAGCAAGCAACTCGACTCAAGTTAGAAAATAAGTGATTCATTTCCAAAATGCTAAATGTACAAGTCTCACTACATGTGAACAAGTCTGAATGAAACTATCATGCATAACCGTTGAATCCCATACTTGTCTCTTTCTCTCCTAATTTATTCAATTTAACACATGGCATTCAAGTATTAACGTCTCAAATTGCCACCAGCATAAATCTGACTTGACCCAAACTCCCTGTAACTGAATTTGACTCACTTCATGGCCTGATGCCTCAACTTGAGTAACAAATGTCTGTGATTCATTACAACACTTGCTGTACCCAGGAGCATAAGGGGCACTCCAAATGTACTCACAGGTTCCAACTTGAGCGCATTCCACCAACCCGCTTTCGGGGACCAGATGAGAGGTGAACCGGGTGCTTGGCAGAATTTCCACCAACCGAGTGGAACCATCCGAAGTTGTTTCTTTGCGATAGACCCCAAAGGCGATGTCATCCTTGTCAGTGTGGAACTCCCACCTGAATGGAGGGCGGAAAACAAGACAGTTCAATGACAACAATCTTGGAGCAAGCTTGATCAAAAACTATGGTTATTAATTCAACAAACTCTGAATGAATACACACCAGTCAACAATGGTTGGAGTGGCCTCGTCAAGCCTTGACCTTAAACTTTTTTAACTAGCCTACTGGTCAATTCAACCTATCTTCTTTTCACTTGCCCACAGAAATTTTCACTAGCCCACTGAACATTCTTTAAGCAAAGATAACTTTTTTTCAACTGTGAAGTCTTGCCATCAATTTTACAACTTTAATAAAAATGGAGTATTCAAACCTGCTGCAATTTACAACAGCAACGTACAATCGATTTAACATTTTTTTCATCTCCACAATTATGACAAATGACAGTTCTTATGTGTAGGCTTTTCTTTACTAGCCTGCCAGGCAAGTTTAAGTAAGTGCAGCAGTTTTGACTAGAATTTGTATGCTAGTTTAATGCTAAGGTTGAAGCTTAAGTCTAGTCGACTGCTCTGCTGGACCAGTCTCATAATGTATACTGCACTGCTCATTATAAAAAGCAATACTGCTCCAAAGTTCCAGTGACATTTCATTTGGGACTGATTTTCTGATTTCCTTTTCAAAATGCACCCACATGTAGTCAGGTATGTGAGTGAAGGTAATAATGATTTACTAGAACTTATCGACTTTGAAAAATTTTTCCAGTGTTTATGTGGGATTTTCTGAGATTTGTTTAATTGTGCCAAGTTAGGGAAAAAAGTTTCCGGGTGTCACTGTTTTTGAATTTTGACTAAATTTCATGTCACTGGAACTGTTCGCAAAGGTTCAACAGCATGCATTATAAAGTTAATAGTACCAGTTTTTAACTGGGGGAATTTGAAAAGTTTATTCAAAGAGGTTTGGCCCCAGTGGTGTAGCTAGGATTTTAGGGGGGGCACCAGCTTTCAGTGCTGTGGTTTTCTGGGGGTAAGTTTATGTTAGCCTTGTTCAATATCCCTTCATCCATTTTTTTTAGGGGGGGCACATGCCCCTCCAGGCCCCCCGTGGCTACGCCACTGATTGGCCCCACTGCACAAGGAATGTCAAGGGTAATGTCAAAGAGCGCCAATTCAGGGGAAACAACTGTATCCTACAGCCAACAGCACTTGCTCTTAGCAATTGACGGTGGGGAAAGATTTTGAGTGAACTGTACCGAAGGGCAGAGGAGGGCACCGTTACTTCCAGAGGAATCTGCAGCTTAGCACCACTAGCAACGGTTTCTTTCTTCAGGTGAATGGAGCTGGCCAACTGTAGCTCCTTGAGGTAGTAGGACTTGGGCACTTTACCTCCGTACTTGATCTGCATAAGACAGCGGTGTGTATTTAAGGCCAGTATGGGAACCGGACACCCTAAACCATGGGTACTTATGTGCCCCTTAAAAAATTGTCCTAAATTAAAAGAAAAGGTTTGAGTTTTGCTTCGCAAAAAACCTTGTATTATTTGTTAAATACCTCTGCCATTGGGAAAATGTCACGATGAATTTTATTAAAATTCACAGGACATGAAAGTTTTGAATTGAAAAAAAAATATACCTACCATAAACTCTTTTCTTCTGTTTTTTTCATTCTACAATTTACTAATCATGTATGTTACCAAACCTTACAGAAGGAGTTGCAAGTACCCAGGGCCATTGTTTGACTTATGGTTAAGGCCCTGCACTAAAGTTCATATAGGCGCCCTCAACTGTTTTTATGCGGCCTAATGTCCATTTTCATCAGCATGCCAAAACTGAGTGAAACATCAGAACCAAGAGCTTAGTTTATTCTTGCTCATGTAAATTGAAACAAAATTTTGGGGGAAAAAATGGCCAAGACACTCATTTTGTGGGATCTGTTTGGATCCCACAAAATGAGTGTCTCGGCCATTTCTCCCTAGAAAAATTGTTTTCATTTTCAGTCTGCTGCGAACTTTTGTTTTTGAGAATTACTAATTTCTGCAAGGTTTGTACGGCTTTGTACATGAGAAATATATATTGCAAATTGACTAAAAGGCCAACCATTTAAGAGCCTTCTCTGGTCACAGTTATTCCTTTAGTGAATTCAATGATGCAGAAGCAAGCAGTAGTTTCATAACCGACCACAGCTTTTCTTTGCATAAAGGCATTTCCATGTGAGGAGAAACGTAATATTAATGCAAATTGTTTGCCTTTACAACTTGCTAAATCTTGAAAACATTACATCACAGACTCATTTTTTTCCATTTACACAACTACGCCCAAATCTCCCTAAATCTTATGTTATCTGTCATCCAAGGTCTCTTCAATAGTGACTCGGGTAAAATACTGGCATTTCATTTTTTCCCTCCCTCGCAGAAAAATTAATTTACATGTACCTTGTCACTACACTTTGGGTCGCCGTTATCTACCATTGTGCCGCCGTAATGTTTGGGTAGCTGGTCTGGACTGATAACCTCCAGTAATTTACTTCTGTAGTTACCTGGGAGGAGAACACCATTACAAACTTTGTATAATGTTGCATAAAGGGATTTGACAAGCAGATAGCAATACTTAATTCAGGTCCCTGTACCAGGGTGAAAACGTGGCTCTATAATCTATTTATGGTAACTCAGTTGCAGGCCCCATTCAAACTGCACGGTGGCCATGGGAGAGCATTGCTGCGATGCCCCCATGCACTGGCTGCAGTGCCTTCCATGGCAAACCCTATTTCAAGTTGGCAGCCATGCCAATACTTACAGTGGAATCTGCCTTACGAATCCTATGTTACCAATACTGTAGTTGCTGTGAAAGTTTTGACCCCCTAAAAAGGTAAAGCCAAGGTCAGTAAATTGTTGTTGAACAAATTCATTTAAAAAGGCCTAAGATTGTAAGATTATTAGCCTGTAAGCTTGCGGGCCAAACAATGTCTTTACATGCATGCCAAATTTCAAAAATATTGGCAATGAGACAGTTGAGAATTTTAGGGGCAGAAATGTCACAAAAATCTTGCCCATCACAAGCCAGTGTTTGTAAAGTCCTACTCTGTGAAGAACTGTGGCTGTGGAATGTTGTGCCATTTTTTCATTCTGGGCCAAAAATACCATCAATTTTTATGCCGAAAACAATATTTGTGTCTGGGTCACAATAATACTGGTGCTAACTGATTTAAGGCAAGGTTACTGATATGAAGCAGATACTAGACCCAATCATTATGGTTTTATCTAGAACTGGGAAATCTTGTTCTAACAATAAGTATGGTCCTGGAGTCAATGAAGACAAAGTTTAACCTTTGGATTAGAGAGACTGTAGATAAGTCAGAGCTACAACTCACCCCCAAAGAATTTGACCTTTGTCCTCGTGTCCGAGCTGAGGAAGGGCTTGAAGAGATTGTAGCCCACTGACACCATGGAAGGTGCTAAAATGGAACAAAACCGTTTACTGTTAAGGAAATGTGGTCGTTATGAGGCACTATGGACTCTTTGATTTTTCAGAAAAGGCCCCACGTAACCTGTACAGACCAAATCATGCTTTGCATGCCCTAATATTCTCCATTAATAGAGAATTTAGGTCCACAAAATGTTTAGGGTTTAAATGAAAACAGGGCAGAGGGTTGCAACAGGACTGTTTGTGTTACTGTGGACACTTTGATAAACATTGGGCCCTCTGAATTGCTCCAGTTTGCAACAGAGTGTAGGTATCATTTTCCAAAATGGTATGAGGTGTCAAGAACACTCTTAGGGGTGACGACCCTTCAAAAGTCATTGGTTTACCCTGCAAAGAAATAATCAGGGAACGAAAGATGATGAAATTAGCTCTTATCTTATGGTTATCTGAAACAACTTATAGAGTTGAGTTTCTTTCCCACATAATTGAAGTGAGGGTGTTTATCACTGTTGTCTGCAGCCATTTTTTTAATGGCCTTCCATTTTAGCCAATGAGTACCTGTTTCTGCACAGAACACAGTGGCCTGAAGATTTCGCTTTATGTAAATGCGTCTGATCTTCATATCAGTTAGTCAGACAAATGGCGAAAGTCCTTGTCAGTTGACAAGATTTGAAAGCCAAATTTACCATTGATGACGAAACACTGGTACAGGGTCTCGGGGTAGTTTGCTTCAAACTTGCTAAGCACATCAAAGTAGACATTCAGGAACGGCATCCAAAGATGACTGAGGCCCACCTGGTCAAGATCCAGGATCATGGTCAGGTTATCGATTCTCCGGCCATGCTGTGGAAGAGATTATGCGTAGTGTATAGGTCCACTGGCCTGTGTAGGCCCCTGGACCTACACAGGCCCAAGGACCTACAGAAACATGATAGGCCTGTGGACCCACTGAGGCCTATGGATCAACAAGGGCCCATGGATCTACAAAAGCCTGTAGGTCTACACAGGCCTATGGATCTACTAGGTCCATGGATCTATAAACAAGGATGCATTTTAGATCAATTGGAAAAATGCAGTGCTGATATCCGCGACCAAGTTTCTCTACAGCAGTTGCACACCTCAAAATGGCAACAAATTTGTGGCAGTTATTGGACATAGAGTGTACTTAAAAGAAGTTCACCTTTGTCTAAATGTACCTCATTTTTTTTTTTTTGCAGATTTAAGGGAGAGCAAAAAATCAGAAAATTCTTTTCAAAACAAGGCACACAATTCCCCAATGGAAACAAATACTGCTCCCAAGTGCCAAGCTGTTCCGAATGGGTCTTCCATGGTCCCAATCAGGATAGGCATTTTAATTGGAGAAACACTTGTGATTTGAGATGCTCAAAACCATTTGGATTCCAAGTCTCCCTACACTGATAAGCACCTTTTTGGTTTGTTCCTCGAACCTCTGATAGATGGCTTCGCATATCCTCAGCTTGTACCGGACAAAGTCGTCCTTGGTGCTGGAGTAGATGATACCTTTGCAGTCCACGCTGCCGTAGGCTTCGTAGTAGATTGGCCGTCCCTCCTTGTCCTCCCCAAACAGCCCACCAATCATGTGCTTCTCCAGGACCTGTCTCAGAGAGAGTCAGGAGGTTTGTTGGCCAGCCGTTCTGGAGAGGTTACTCTTACTTATCTAGTACCCCTGTTCTGGGGTGTAAATGATATCACCGTTCAAGATAAAACATCATAAGCGTCAAGATGTTCTCCTGTGAAGTCATTTATATATAGAAGCAATCATTGCAGGGGCACAATGCTAATGTGCAAGTGGTATGCGTGTTGAATACCTCTTCAACCAAAAGGACACTGTGACTTGCCAAAATCTACGCATGGTCAAGTTTACAACTGGCACACAAAGTGTGGGGCCACCAAAGTTTATGCTGTTTCCCCGGATTAGCCTGTGCATGAGTCCATTTTCTGTATTCTGGACAGACTTCAGGACTGCACTTATGTACATTTATGACTTAAAATTCCAGTAAAATGCGGTCAAAATTATGAACCAGCTACCAGGGTTCAGTTATTACAATGCTTAGCGACTGGTAGATCAAGACAACATGCATGAGGCTTTAGCATCTTTGGAGTGCAAACAAACAGTAATGAAAGGGCAGGACAGTCCCAGCACCTAGACGTTTATCTCTAGTGGTTTGTGAACTTTAAAAGCTGAGCAACTTGTTTCATTCATCCATTTTTTCGCTCGTGGAGTTATAATGAGTGACAACATTGAATCTTAATGTGTGACAAAATTGGATGGGTCGTTTTGGTCCGGCAAACTCAGGACTGCACGACTCTTACCTCAGGTGCTTTCCATTCTGCTACGATGTATTCAATGTTCCACTCTTTACAGAAGGAAATATGCTGCAGAATCAACATGTTTTAAAACATTTGATCACAACTGATCTTTCTCATAAAATGAAATAAAAACAAGACAAGTTGATCTCTTTGAAACCTTAACAAAGTCAAGACTACAAGCCAATAAGTTCACCAGCCGTTCATCACATGTTAAAAACAGTGCAAATCATTTCATTTGGCACACTATAAATACAAGAAAATGAAGAAGAAAGACTTGTCACATAAAATATAGATTTTTGAGGGGATGGGAGGTTTGGAGAAGCTGGACACTGTGTGAAAACACAGGCTGCTCCTCATTGGAGTTAGTCTTAACACTTGATATGCAAGTCTGTTGCAGTTGGTATCTACTCTTATACTAACACAAACTGTATTGACTTGGAATTAGTGCCTTCAACTTGTCAATCAACAAAAGCACACTAACTTCCAGTATTCACTGCTTTCCATTTTATCTTCTCAATCTATTTTCAATTTTGAACACTGACACTCTTCCAACCATGGAGGACACAAATTTAATACAAATAATGACTTCTCCCTTTTGTTGCACACAGTAGCAAATTCAAAACAATAAAGCTCGCTGAAAATGGTCACTTTGTGTCTGGTATTTTGTTTAATATCTCAGTACAAAGCTATATCTATTTAGATTTGCCTATTACATGTAATTTGCCTTTTCTTGCATGTGTGTTTTTGCCTCATGAAACTTTTGATGAGCAATTATATGAGCTTGTAATCAAAACTTACATTTCGTAGCATCTTTTCTGCTTTGTCCAGGTCAAATGATCTTGCTGGGTTTTTTTCAAATGGAAGAAACAAGGAAAGTAAAAAAGTAAATTATAAATACACAAACTGCAACAATGCACAACAGAAATGTACAGACCGTGTTTGACTGACTAGAATTACTTCTTCACTTCACTTCATGAAATGTACAGAGCCAGAAATCCCATAATTAAGCTGGTAGTGTCGTGCAAAGACTTACATTTTCCAACAAGCGAAGTGCAAATTGGCATTTGTAGCCTCAGGGTATTTTTTCAAAGCAATGATAATATATCAACAATAACATGCAACAACTTGCATTCAACAAATGGAAAACTTCCTTTCATCAATGAAGTTCTTATTCTTTTTGGCTGGTACAGAACGCTCGTGACAATAATACCAGGATCCATCATAAAGCCTGTTGATTTACAGGCCAATAACATGAACTGTCTGATTACTGCACAAGCTGAAGCCATCACTACATAAATTGCAGCCTGGCTCTTTGACTTGCTTGAAAAATTGATGTTTTTGCTTTTACCTCGAAGCCATCGTAAAAGGTTGTGATCATCATGCTCTGCCGTCAATATATCTGAGATTCTTTCACGGAACTGGGAAAAGAATTCACGAAGAATGATGCAAAGTTTGATGTCTATGGTTAAATACAATAAATGGTCCACTCAAGGCACAAATACATGTACAAGGACTTTATTCCAAACATAAGTTGTGCAAACACACTATGGCAATTTGCCAGATTCTGGGTTTTTTAAGTATAAATAATATGCTAACTCAATGTTTGAGACTTGCCTTAAAGTACTTAAACACAACACACACTGCTTTATCAAATTACTGCACAGAAAGATGTTTTATCACAGTAGCAAACAAGAGTGAGTTCACCTCATCATGAGTCACACACACTCGATATATGAGTTTCAGCAGGTTGTAGAGGTCAAAAGACTTCCAAGTTATTGATGAGTCCAACTACTGCAGTCGAGTTTAAGTCATCCAAGGTACATGGATACGTCAGGCAAAATGGATCCACCATGTATGTACATGTATCATGTACGTCAGAGTCATGAATCATACAGACTTTAATCTATTTATTTACTGCAGCAGGTTCCGAAAAGTTTATCCAATTTTTCTTCTGGACAGGTAAGGACACTGAGGAAATTCACACTAACGAGCATTGCCTGATTTTTGTCTGACTTACGCAGTGAGTAGTAAATGTCAGTCTAAATGTGCATGTTGTACTGAATTCCCTATGGGGCAAGCTTCAGCTCATGTTAAATTATTCTCCAAATGGAGTTAATTAGGACATGTTGGAGGATCTGAGCCCCCTTCATGTAAAAGCTTGTTTACAATTTGAATTGAGTCTTGACCAAGTCCAAATTTGAGTCTTAAGATCTGTTACTGTCATAAGAATTGCATCACTTACCAGCTTCAATTTCTCTGCCTGTTTTGGGCTGAGGTCCCCAACACGTCCACTCATTTTCTCAGTTCTGTATAATCCGCTCACTGACAAGAAACGAAAATATAAATATGATATATATTTATATATAAAGTCCTGGAATGAGTTTCTATACTGTTGGGAAAAAAAGGAACAGAGAAACATAAATGATTAGTCAGCTGAAATATGAAACCAGTAGACTCTTATAACATATAATCCAACTTACACACCTGTTCACATCAGTGTCTCAATTGTCATAACAAAGTTATTCATCATATGCGGCACACATGCAGTAACATTTTCTGGGTTTGTGATGAAACATTACAACTCCACCAAGAGCGATGTAATTTTATGTTTGGTTATGAAACACAGTGCACGTGGAGACACTTCATCACTTCATGTCCATGCATATGACAGAGGTGGATTCTTGTGCAAACTTCTTGTGTGTACATGAAAGACGATTCAATTTTATAACTGCTGTAGGAAACCGTTGTAGAATTTTACAAACGTCGCGTCAGCAATGCTATCTGCAATTCCAAATTATTCTGATGTGACTGTACAAAATTCAATTAAAAAATAAGGCCTAAAATTTTTTTTTAAAAGGCTGGGGTGGAAGGGGGAGGCAAAACCAATTACAAGACAAAACCAAAAGAGTGGATCGGTATACCGGTATGTTTAAGGCAGTCTGACAGAAAACTGTACCAGGTACGTCAAGTGAGAAAATGCAATCACAATGCTAAGAAAACAATGATTCAGAAAATCATGGCCATTTGGGAAATAAGAAAGAGACATCCTTTTAAAAGTATCAGTGTAGAGTTGATCATTTTCAGTATAAATCCCAAAGACCAACCAATCAAACTGTTGATAGAAAGCATGCTCAAGTGGCTTAATTTAAGAAAGAAATCAATGACTTTTGAAACTCCTTGCAAATTAAGTTATTCCTTCGGGCATGCTTTACACTTTGGAGAAACTGGGAAATGCATGTCATTTTAAGAGATTTTACAAGAAGACAGTCCCCCGTAAGTTCTAACCTGTAATTAGGCGAATTAACCAATCGGTGTAACAAGGTCCCCGGACAAAATCATGTGTGGTATTTTGAGAATCATGTCACAAGATCGACATACTTGAGAACATGGGAGATGTTCTCAAAATACACATACTTACAGCATTATCAAACATCAATGAGTGTGTTTATAGCAGCCTTCTAGAGCATTTCAGCTAACGTTGCTGACAACAAGAAATGCACAAATGATAAATCCTGAACTCTACTCAGCTCTCTCCATTACCTCATAGAAAAATCACTTACAGTACGCAGGCCTGGATTGAAATGAACAATGATTAACAAAGCTTGAAAGCTGCAGCAATGTGCCGTGAAGGCAGCGCATGGTGTTCAAAATAGATCCTGTCATTGCATATATAAAAGACTGAAGGTCAATCAGTCTTACCAGACAGAACAATGGACACAAGGGCTATTGACACTAGAATGAATACTGAGGTGCATGTATGAGGAGAGTAAACAGAAGTATAGCACCAATCCCAGTCACAGTAGTTTATACAGTTCAGCATACCCCATTACTAAATTGTGATAAAGAAATTTCTCAGTGTTCTTCAGTTTTCTTGTGGCTCATGCCCAGCAGAATGTATCAAAAACAAGCCAAGTTACCATCCTTGGTACAAACAAAAACTAGGCTCTGCCATCAGCACAATATTGCCAATCTTGACAACTTGGCAGATCACAGGGGCCAGCCCAAATGCAGTGGTTGGAATCATCAAAAATATAGACACCGTTAGTTATTTTTAGAACTGTAAGGTTTTGAAAATACACATATATGTAAACCTTACAGTTCTTGAA
Organism: Acanthaster planci; assembly: GCF_001949145.1. Next base: position 227,051 of record NW_019091581.1, on the reverse strand, counting down.
GTACCAGCAATCGAGTCCAAAGGGGGATCGAGGGGGGTAACATCATAGATACATGGACATGAGAACATTAGGACCTAGTTTAATTTGAAGTTGAACTGACAGTGCAAATTTGTATTTTATAAAAAATCCCAAACCATTTCATTAATATTGGCCAACTTCAACCAACTAGGAAATACAGACGAGATCTAGAACTCTTTATTGGAATAAGTGGAGATTTGAGTGCTCACCACAAATCCATTACTGAGACAGAATGGGTGCTCAGTCCAGAGTTTATAAGGTTACTGCAGAGAGCTGTAGAGAACATTGCTTTGCAGTGGCTGATGAGTGTGTTGGGTGGCTGAGAGTCTTACAAGGGTAAACAGGCAACTGAAATGTGCACGAATGAGGATTGCCTGAAGGAAGTTACATGTACATAACGGGAGCTGCTTCCTACATGTACATACTCTACACAGGAAAATGAGCCAATGACATTAATTAAAAGAAACAAGTTTGGAATTATAGGGTCTACAGATGCAATGTAATTTCTCTCAATCAAAAACTCTTGACAATGCACCTACACATCTCATTTACCTACCGGTATAGAAGCTGATTATAGGCTTGCTGTTTCACAAGGAATTTGGATATCTTTTCGGTTTTCCCACAAACTTACACATTTATATCATCCCTGAGAAAAACAACAAAATTACACTGATTTTCCAACACACAATGAACTAAAGACTGATATTTTGCTGAGATGAATTTCCTTTTCTTTAGTGATAAATTGTTGTTCAAGTGCATGATACTCAACAATCCAGCAACTGTTTCTCAGAATTGTTTTCAATTAGCAAATATGGTTTCACAAATTGAACATTAAACAGCCTATAAAATAAACAGTGTCTGCCCTGAGTTGCACCACAGCAACGGCAACCTCAGTTCTCTGGAACTGCATGGACAATTGTTCAGTATTTACAAACAGTTTTTCAGCATCAAAAAAACGTTTTTCAATCCTCAAAAGCCAAAAGGCATGTAGTTTCATACATGTTTACTGCGTAGAAGAGGGGACAAATGCACAAAAGCCTGTGTTATAAAAATCTATGGATCGTTTGAAGTATACCTTTATTACAACTGTGACCCGTATGGATGACCATCTGTGTGCCCAAATTAAGATGCACCCTGTACATGCACAAGTTTTTTTCCTTCTTTTTTGGGGGTCTTTCTGTTGTGTAACAATATCTTTTATTTTTTTAAATCACGTCCTTCATTTATGCAATTATTTCCCTTTTCAGATTTGGCACGGATGACTTTTTAAGGGAACTAAGTAAAGTCCAAATTTCACAAGGTCCGAATCTCATCTCATGAAGTGACTTGGACCCTGGAACCATACAAAGATAAGAGCAAAGATTGCAAAGTCTTAAAATTTAAAAACATTAACTCCACATTATCAGTTCCAATCCAATATAACAAAGAAAGACCATGGACTGGTTCCCAATTCAATATCCACTGACTTAAATTTTAAACAAAATTCACATGGGCCTACTGTACACATGTACAATTTGGAATTTCTTCCACATAAATGGCACATATCGTAACATTTGAGACACCTTTGCTATGACACTAGACAGCTCAACCCTCAAATGATCTTGTTAGGCGTAATCAGTCAATCTACGGGATCAATCCTTAGTCTCTGTCGATAACTTCACTTTCTGAAAATTGCATTTTCATTGATCATTCCAATTCAGTGCACAGATGCAGAAGATTGTTTCTAAAAGTTAGAGATTTCGTACAGGAACAGGATTAAACACAGACTGACTGAAACTAGCGTATGATCTCGCGCTGATTAACCGATCGCACCCAACATTAGGCAAATTCAACCCTTTTCGACTGCATTTTAAAGATTTATGCATATGATAAGAATTATTTCACACTCCTTCCTTTTTTCCTCCATAAAATAAACAAAAAAAAACTTTAAAATGTTAAACATTTGTAAGAAGTTTTAAAATTAAGTAAAACTACGCTTTCGGGAGATCAAAACCTTACCTCAGTAAGAATCCATCCGATTTTCAATGAATAAAACGCTATCACAAATCCTCATTCCAAAGTCTAAAATTCATAATTACAAAACAGCCGGCCACAGTTTAGTACATGTACTAATGCACCTCCGTCTTGCATGCTGTACACTGGTGGTACAGTGCCCTCTCTAGTCAAGACAGAGTAAACCTATGTTAAGATTTTATCCGGGCTCTACTAAAATCACTGTATGATAGATAACAGCTCAGCTGGTGCGAGGGAGCTAGAGTGCCCAATACTGACAGGCCACTGCTCGGACTAAACCCTTCCGTGCAAAGTGCAGTCTCATTTAGATAAACCTCTTCGGTACGTGCCTCCCATTATTTTGTGTGAAAACTAAACGCTTGGAGGGGCGGGAAGATTTCACAAAGGGAGGAAGGAGAAACAAAGGATTTGCCAAAAAAAAGGGGGAGGGAGTGGACTAGCTGAGTCCCCTCTGACTCTGCTCCTGGCTTTCCTCCAAGACAAAGCAATTCATTCCCAACGTACCAATTGATTTGAATAAATTATTGACAAGTGTTCGGTCGTAGGGTTTTCCATTCCAAGAAAATAAACAAGAACAGACAAATGAAACTTTAAGCACAAACTTTATTGGCACGCGCAGCATGCACGCACTATAAAAAAATTAAATTAAAAAAATTGCTCCACATCTCAACTTTAGGCAAGCTGCTTCTGAGAGTACAATAGTTTATAACTTAAAAAAGTTAACACACTGCTACAAAGCCCACTAGTGCCATGGTGTGAACATTTTCTAAACGTGGAGTAAAAACTACGTTTTTGTGACACGATTACATTTTTTTCATGATCGTTTTTACAAGGTTTTCAAGTTCATTTTACGAGATGCACTTTTTACAGAGCTCTGGAAGTGCCATCCGGCTTGTTGAGATCCTAACTTTTTTTCTCGGGATGAGGACATAATAAAGAAAGATGTCAACATCCTGAGATAATTTATAAAGGGATGACGACATTGTGAAAGTTGGATGACGACGTCCTCAGATAATTTCTCATAGGATGACGGCATCGTAGAAGTTGAATGACGACATCCTCAGATAATCTATCACAGGTTGACGACATCCTAAAGTTGGATCCTGAGATAATCATTTCAGGATGTCATCATCCAGAGACATCCAGAAAGTGTGATGTCCACTTCACTACTTGTAACAGATGGCGAGACATCATGTCATTTTATCAATCTTATTAATATCATGGCAATAGCAAGACAATGCTTTAATAGACAAAACCACCCCAGGACACCTGTACATTTTCAATGTGGTTTGTCAATGCACCCATTCACAAAAAATGTCATTTCACTTTTACGATGCCATCTTCCATGATAAAGTATCTTAGGATGTGGACATCTTACTTCTACGATGTCATCATCCCTGGAAATAGTATTGCAGGATCTCAACAAGTCCGACTGCACTTCCAAATCCCCGTAATTTTTAGTTCCAATTCAGAAAAAAAGTTTTTTCAACGAGACGTGTTTTTTCCTAAGAAGCGTACGGAACTCTGGAAGTGCCATCCGACATGTTGAGATCCTGACACCTTTGTCTTGGGATGACGACATATTAAACGCAGATGTCGACATCCTGAGATAATTTATCGCAAGCTGATAATATCATAAAAGTTGGATGATGACAATCTCAGATGATTTGTCATGGGATGACGGCATCGTAAAAGTTGGACGACATCCTTAGATAATTTATCATAGGATGATGACATCGTAAAACTTGGATGATGACATCCAGAGACAATTAATGATGATAACCATTAGCTCAGGATGTCATTATCCAGAGACATCCACCAAGTGTGATGTCTACTTCACAAGTGGTAACAGGCGGTGAGATATCAAGACGTTTTTATCAATCTAATAATCATGTACGGCAACAGGAGGACAATGCTTTAAAAAACACTAGCACCCCAGGCCCCGTTTTCAAGGGGGTTTGTCAAGGCACCCGTTCACATAATGTCATCATACCACTTTTATGATGCGTCAACCCATGATAAATTATCGTAGGATGTTGTCATTTCCATTACAGGATGTCTTCATCCTGCGATAAAACATCTCATGGTGTTAACATATTGTCCGTAATTTGTCATCATCCTGAGACAAAATATGTCAGGCTGTTGACAAGTAGGATGGCACTTCCAGAGCTCTGTAGAAGCACATCGCTGCCAACCCAAACAAAATTAAGTTGATTCAACAACTCATTTCATTTAAATAATTTGCTACCTGGTTCAAATGAAATTATATGTCGTTGAAATGACTTAATTTGTTGACATTGGCAGCGATATGTTCCTGTAGGAAACTGTATCTCATAAAACCCCTTATTTTTTCAGAAGAAACTGAAATAATGTTTCTGAAAATAAATCTCACACAAACTAATTTGAAAAAACACATCTTGTAAGAGTGAACTTTTGAAAAATCTATCTCGTAAAAACATACTTTTGAGAAACTATATCTAGTTAAAAAAGAAATTGGAAAAAAATACCTTATCAAAACAAACAAACAAAAA
>NW_019091581.1:196740-221928 GCF_001949145.1 Acanthaster planci | reverse complement strand
TCGTGAAAAATGTATCTCAAAAAACAAATTTCGAAACTATATCACTTCACCCAAATCTGTCCTATCTCTGTGGGTATACTCAATTATGTGCTACATCTGTACTACGCTGAAGTCAAACATAAATAGCAAAAAAAGTATTCTTTTTTCTACCATAAGACTGCACAAGTAAGGCACATAATTGCCACAGAGAATTTCACTTTTTTTAGAAAATTGCACCATTATTCTCTTCCCGTTCCAAAGAATGAAACCAGGGATTCAGTGATTTCTAGTGAAAATATACAATTCTTCAAAAGTTTTTGAAAATGAATGACTTAAACGGAAATTCGACTGTAGTCTTGGTTCATGTGGGGTTCGTCAGGAAATCTGATTTAAAGCACCAAACAAAATGCTCACCGAGCAAAGTTAAAAATCATGACAATTCTTCAATCAAAAGTAAATGTACTTATGCCTTGTTTTATTTTTATTTATTTATTTCTTTATTCATTGTTCCTTTTAGCCTCCCAACCAAAGTTTGGTCAAAGCACTGGAATTCTGGCCCAATTTCCTCAAATTTGAGTTAGTGAAATTAAGGAGTGAAACAGAAGGGTTGAAGCCCCCTTTTTATATGCGGCAAAGTTTCTTCCCAACAGTCACTTCTCCACTAGTTACTGATTAACTTTGACAGAATTTACATCTTAATAGGAGAAAACAACTTGCTCTCCACTGTTGGCAACCCCTTGTAAGTACATGTAGCTGTATCAAACACCAAAAACCCCTGACACTTTAGGTAAACTAGCTGCATAATATTATTCTCTGTAACCCTCCTCCATCCTCCAAAATCCTTTGGGCAGTTTTGGAGGATTTTGGAGGATGGGTTAATGGCAAAAGTGCAAGGCTGATTATGAAGGATGCCATGAGTGAAGGTCATGTCATGCATAAATTCAACCCAATATTTCTTTTGAATCAACCGAACTGCTCAAGAATGCCGTTTGCACTGCCTCAACACAACGGGAGGAATTACCGGAGGATTTTGAAGGCTTCAGGCAGTTGGCACACCTCCAAATAACATTTTCAAGAAATTTTGGAGAATTTCAGAGGATTGAGGGTGAATGTACTTTTTTCATGTTGAAAATAGGAGGATTTCAGAGGATTGAGGATGGTTCCTAGTAAAAGGGCCTTGGGGTTAGGATTAATGAAAAATACCACTACTCCTTGCACTAGCCTACACTAACATGTAAAAACGTAAACTACACAGCTCATCAGAACACTTCAGAAAAATAATTTGATTTTTTGAATAACACATCACCCTCGATTACCAACAGACACCAAACCTGCACTGTTTTACATATATTTCTGGATTACAATATACATAGGCTACTACAAGAGACCAATCAATGGGAAATCTAACTACATTAAACGTGTGTTATATACATCATAACTACAAACATAATCAAACTACATGTACATTAGATTTTTGTTATATACATCATGTATTTATAAAGTCACATATTATTTACATGTTGAACATCTAACTGTTCAGATGACATGATGTAATTATGATACCCTCTGTAGCTTCAGCCTTCAGAGAGGACAGGAAAGATGACATGGAAAAAATTGTGAAACTTTTGATTACCAAATAACCATTTGCCCCATCCAAAACTTCAGTTCTGGATCTGCCCTTGAGGACAGAAATAAAATAGTCAAGATGCCAGAGTGTTTCTCTTAGGAAGGAGCTTAGCAGATCTCTAACATGGATAAAATGCCACAAAGATGAACTTGTCATTGAACACAACCAGTTCAAGGAATTGCACCTTAGATCTACGACAAAATGGTACAGGTTTTACACAAAAACATTTAAGTTGGAAAGGTATCAAAATGATGGAAATGAGTACAAAAATAATGGAAAACATAACTAGACTTGCACATTAAATGCATGATTTTATATACTACATGCTGTACAAAAAGGAGCTGGGCGATAGATTACCTAAGGAGTTAAAAACTAAGTGCTTAGAAAGAAGCTCTGTTTAGATGCCAGTTTCAGCAGAGCTAAAAAAATGTTTAATTGAAGAGACATGATCTTTTACCTGGGATGGTGAATTAATAAGACCTACAAGGGAAAGCAAGAGCAAATAAAAAGAAAATGACTCGATGTTTCTAGAAAGTACAATGGGTAAACTGAAACCTTGACTCCATGGGCTGTATGCGTGTTTCTTCATAGCCTATGGTCATAAAATACTGACTGGCTATTCAAGATGATTATACATATCAATTACAGTCCCAATTTAAATCTCTCAAATAGTGGGATATTTCAATCTTACAATACCAGGGGTTAAGACTGCACAAGGAATAGTTGGAACCAACATGGCGTGGCAAGATTGTGCCCATGAAAACAAGGCTGGATAAACTGGGCCTCTTAATTGAAGATTCGCTGTCACACAGGTTGACCTTATGAATGCTGAGAAAAGTTTAGATTTCTTTTTCCCTTCTTTTGTTTTACGTCAATACAATTTGAGTGACTGCCAGAAGCTGAGTATTCACACCACCCTACATGGCTAAATTACATTTAATTATTTACAATTATAAACCCAAGCCAATCCTGTCAAAGGTGAATCTTAGGGCTTGGTTCATGTAACAGACCACTTCTTCCATTTAACTGAAGGTAATTATTTACATATCAAAAGACCGTGTCTAAAACTTCCTCTCTTGAAGTTAAATCATACACAAGAATTCTTTTTTTTTTAAACTGTAGTTCTAGTGACTGACTAGGATGTAACTCTAACTAATCGCATCATCCTGCATGGCAAATTACATTATTTACAAATTACATTAGTTACAAATAATGAAAAAAGTTCCGGACTTGTATGCCCAGCTTTAGGGCAGGACCACCCTCCCCCCTTAAAAAAATCCTTGACCCTCCAGAGGATCTTGTGTCCTACTGACAAACATGAAGTTGCTGTTATCTGAAAAATTGCTGGCTGGAAAGGAAATCTGGTAGATATAGTTTCAAGTTTGTATTCACTGGTTCTGGTTATCAGTGATCATCCGACGCAAGAAAGTGTGTGCATTCAGGACAGCGCCATTTCGTCGGTAATAGTCCAGCAGTTCCTTCAACGTAGAATGCACCTGCAGAAGGCGTTGATTGCCTGATAAAAAGAAATGAAAGGATAGGTTCATAAGGTTGAGACAAAACCACTTGTGGTCCTCACCTTCTTGCTGCTACTGTCGATATGATATCTTCTGTGATGTGATCTTGTTTACCGTCTGGCAGATATCTTACCGATGTATTTAGAGTGAGGTTTGTGGCACCCAAAGTGTTCATAAAGTATTGCAGGAATCATCAGTGAGTTGGCAATCGTTTGAGCCTCCAACCCCACCCCCAGCTATGGGCCACTTTAGTATGATAAACCTGAGATTTTTAACAAATTCAACGGTAATAAAATATGATATGGAAAAAATATGAGTATGGCATCATGACCGCACTGGATGACTGCTCAGTTAGTACACTTTATGCTGTTGACTGGAAATGTTTCCAGCCAGTAAACATGCCAACTGCTGAACAAAGTAGTTTAGGGAAACATTTGTTTCCGGATTCAAAAATAGTAAAAATACATTTGAAGAAGGTGTGGATTAGGTGAAAAAAATGTCTGAAAGTTTCTTTGAACGGTAAAGTAGCTTTTACCAACAATGATGAGACCATTCCTGGCTCTGGTGAGGGCCACGTTTATCTGGTTGTCATCCATGATGAAGCCCAGGTGGCGGTGTTTCCATCCAAGGGTAGGCTTGTCCTCGATCTCTTGCCTGGGCAGTGAACGCACTGTGGAGAATACCACGTAGTCCCTCTCTCCACCTGAGAGTCAACAGAGTTCAATTCGTAACAGTAGCAGATCAAGAGAGGGGAGGGGGAGGAGACTTTTAAAATCTATTTGAAAAACTGCACCATGGAAAACCAATCTATGAGGATCCAACTAGTGTTGCTCAGTAAATAAAGTGACAATCCAAATGGCCTTCTCCACTCTCCACCTCCTCCTTCAAAAATAGTCACTGGTAAATGCTATTCCAGCCCATGGCCCACCCAAATTCCATCAGGGTGACACCAGTGGTGTATCCAGCAGGCTAGGGTGCAGGGAAATGTACCCTCTCCCGACATGTTAGCAATTTCTTATTTTTAATAGAAATTCAAAACCCTAGCATATGTAAAAAAAAAAAAAGAAGAAACGTACTACCACCATCTTAGCCCTTTTCTCCCTAACCATACCTGAATGTGCCTATGGGTGTATGATACTAACCTTGACTAGTAATGACAGTACTGACTGTCACGTTCTTGAGTTCTCTTCTCAGGTGATACTTCTTTTGCTTTGCAATTGCCTCCCTTATTTTCTCCTTTATCTTGGCACACTGCAGTCGGTACTGGGACAACACAAGTATCCTCTTTCCCTTGATCTTGCATTGAAGTATCAAGCTGGTGACAATTTTCACCTGCAGAAAAGACCACACAAAGTTCCATTTCCTCTACAAATTACCATCTTGAGGTTTACAAAATATATACAACCTCTAGCTGTTACCACCAATTGAAATAAATCTAACCAGTGTGTATGAAATGTGCATTTGTATGGCAGATGCTGCTTTAGTCCATAGCTTTTCAGCAACCTTTTGTTTGAGGTAAGCTCTAGCATTATGTGCAGTTTGGTTTTCATTTAAAAATATTCCACACAAAACGTTTGAAATCCATGCTATTTTGTTTTTCTGAAAAGTCTAAGAGAAGTAGGGTGACTTTATATTGGTTACAGTTTGCAAGTCTCTCAAATTGAAGACTGTTCCAGATATCAACAGTGGAACACTTGGGACTTTTTTGTTTCTTTTTTAAAAATTTTACACACATTTCAATCCTGCCAGCTACGGCCAATTATGAGAAACAAAATTGTTGGGCTATCAACAGTCTCACGAAGAACACAACAAATAAAAAACAAACAAAACGTTAGGAACACACACGGTACATAAATAAGCCTAAGAATATACTTAAACTTATCTCAACTTGTACACGTGAAGTGCGACCTATCAAAGAATGGTATACAACCTCCTTGAAACACTGAGCCCCAGGGGCGTGAACCAGTGGAAACTGGGGGTCAGGGGCCACTTTTTCGAATAGGGGCATGCCCCCCCTCCCCCACTTTTTGCAGGTCAAGTAATTGGGTGGGCTTAATCAATCCGCCTTTCAATGGCTAATGCCTGATGACCTTTACACTTTCCCCCCCACCAGTTTGAAAATCCTTCTGCCACTGTTGATTCATCCTCCTACTTTTTGACCAGGGGGGCTAGTGAATCATTTACTGAATCACCACTGTGAGAAGGAAATAAAATACTAATTCTAAGGTATTTTTTAAGTGCAGACGCAGAGCCCTAGAATGAACCTACCACTTGCTCGACTTCTGCCGGATTTGCCTTGGACATCTCGTTGCCCTCTGCGGCCTTCACGGTCAGTGTTTCCTCCCGACCCTGAACATGACAGAACACATTCCGGAAGGTTGGTCCCCCTGGCCAGATATGCTGCCCTCTCAGCTCGGGCCGCCTTTGCTTCACCGCTTCGGCAGTCTCCAGCCTGCTCTTGTAGAAGGTGTCGGAGGGGAACTTACAGATGGATTCGTGCTGTGCAAATGAAAGCATATGACACATTCCAGAATACTGGGATGAACTTAAGAGGGAAGATGGCACATTAATTTGACTTTGATTTCGAGAAGCTGAAAATGTTCACCTCAGTGAGTAAATCAAACAAATACAGTTCAAATCAAGCAAGATAAAATGTGGACTTCAATTAATCCTTAACAGTGGCACAGCATCTGTATCCAATGGATGGGGGATATCCCCCCCCATATTTGGTAACAAAAGCCTTTTTTTCACTGTCCACAGTAACACATAAATGTCTGACACAAAGGCAAATAAAAGGAAGCCAACAACTAAATGTTTCAAACTTGAATTTTAAAATGCTGTGACTTTATTATGCAGTGGCACCATACCATTCTGTACTGAGTTGTCAGCATGTGGACACTGTCTTTGCAGTTCTCCAGCATAGAGATTCCCATGCCAAGATCCTCAGCAAGTTTGGATTTGATGATGGGCCTAATTGAAAAAAAAAAGGTTTGATATTACTCCTATGAAAGGTTAAGAAACAGCCTAAAGGGTTTTAATAGAAAAATTCTTTCATTTGAATAGTCAAACAGCCAGTTGTTTTTTGTTCAAGACCAGGTCCAAAATTATGTTTGAACAAATGACTCGATATCACTTCACGACTATGTAAGTGACTGACTGGTTTGTGGCAAAATTTTGGCTAATTTGGTACGGGTTGAGACGAGTGAAAAAAAAAACTGATTGTATTTAGACTTTTAGTGACCATTTTCTTTCATTACACTGAGAGAAAACTGCAGAACAAATCAGTCAGGGATTACATATGCTGCACTATAAGTGTGCACTATATCAAAGAGTAATATTAGCACTGCACCAAAGCATTGAAATCACAATCTGAAAGACACGCCTAAAAGTGAAGTGTTCAACATGCAAGCATGATTTATCTTCAGTTTTGAAAAAGATTTGTTGTAAATTGATTGTAAACAATACTTTACCATGTGAGAACATCATTAAAAACCTTTCATATTAAAAACTTCTTGTCTTATGTAAACGTTTACCCATAGAAACCGGCAAAAGTCAATTGGGATTGATAATTTATGTTCGTTCTGACAGGATTTTTGTCTTAACCACATTCATACTGATGCAAATTAATTGCACTCAGTAAAGTGATGCCCCAAAGTACACAGCAGAGTCGTAACACACAAATTTGGTGGCAAGAATTTGAAGGCGTTACTGTGGGGCCATCAGGGCCAATTTCATAGAGCTGCTTAAGCGCAAAATTTGCTTAAGCGCAAAAAAACTAGCTTAAAAAACAAAGGTTACCAGCTTGAAATCTATGTGATTGTCATGTTAACCAAACAACAGGTGAATACTATTCCAAAACATAAATCACATGGAGTTTTGGCTGGTATTACCTGATTTGTCAAGCATGGTTTTTTCACGCTTAAGCAAATTTTGTGCTTAAGCAGCTCTATGAAATTGGCCCTGATATTCACAGGCAGGTGGTAGGTGCACATTTAATTCCTCTCCGACCAACAGGGTGTTGTGACTTGCCAAATTGTGTGCGCGCTAAAGTGCAAGAGCATGGTGGCCCAAAGGAATGGTGTCTCCCAAATTTGACAATTGAGAGACTGGTTTCCTCTCTGGACTGCCCAGGAAGAATTCCCCACCTGAGTTGTTTGTGGTCACCAATGAGCACGATCTGCTCGGGGCCGGTGGCAACCAGTGGGATCAGTGTCTCTGGCTCGCTGCACATCCCTGCCTCATCAATGATGCACTGCACCACATTGGCATTGTCCCTGATACGCCGACTCCCTGCAGCGTTACATGTGCACAAGATGACTTCGTACTTACTTAGTTCCTCCTCCTACGGAAAGGACAAAAAGTGACAGTCTCACAACAATGATTCAATAGTCATCTCTGCTGCTGACAAGGAAAAAAAACACACTCTGTGATTCATTTTCACCAAAACAAGGAGGTCATAGCAAATGCCACTGTAGAAAGCTTACTGGTAATATATTACAATAGGCACATGCAATATGCAACAGATTTATCTGCACTTTAGATCATCATCACAAAAAAGGGTCGAGCTGACTCGTGCAGAGAACTGGGTATTCCGCAAAAGGAATTGTACAGAGGACATCTGTGGCTGGAATGCCCAGATGATGGTACTTCAAAAAAATATAAGTTTTGCAAGGGCGTTGAAGTAAATGTGCAAGTCTGTATCCTTGAAGTGGGTAGTCAAACTGAGTGTTAATTCTGTAATGCAATAAGAACAATAGCATAAAAGGGGACTGTGCAAAAAAGGGGACAACACCACCAAAAATTACATTCTAAAACAGGTGAGGTGCTGTGAGTAAACAACGGTAGCGATACAGCCAAAAACTGAATTTTCCTCAAGCTTTCGTTTTCATTTTTTGTGTGATCTCTAAAGGGAATTGGGCAAATTAGGGCAGAAAAACTCCTAAAATCTCCTATAACTAGTGGATGGACCCCAGTCCTAAAACTGAATGACGTAGACTGCCACACAAACATTCATTTATTTATTTTCCCACTTTTTGGGCAAAATTCTTTACGACTGCATTAATTGGACAGGAGGTCAAATATTTGTATATGCAATTATTCAAACTGATGCAGCCTCATTGATGAGTAAATTGGTATGCAACTCCCCCCAAAAAAAGAAAAAGAAAACTGTGGCTGTGCAGCAGAATGATGAGGGAAATTCTCCAGATGGCTCCCCAAAAATACTTCCAAAACCAAGAATTAGCAACAGAGTTAGTGACCAAGCTTCCACCGATCAAGCTGAAGCCACCCAATATTTCAGTTTCATAGCATCGGTCAGCTGTAGGCTTTTTGACTGAGAATTGCTGGGAAAGGTATGTGACACATTACGCCAATCGTTAAAATAGTGTTTCCCTTTGAGTAGGATTTAAAAATCAATGGCGCACAAAAAGCATTGTAATCTGTAAAGCAAACAGAATGGCGCAATTGGATAATCTCACCTCAGCTTTAGCAACCTCCTTCCTGTACTGCCATATTTTATCCTGGGAAGCCTTGTATTTAGGTTGGCTGAAGAGTTGGTCAAATTCCTTGATCTTCTCACTGTGAGTGTTGCTGGGCCTCCGGATCAGGTTATGCAGAGCAATGTCATCCAGCCGACTGTCCATTTTGTTCTCCTGGCCGGTTCTATTTTGGCAAATCTCGACTGGGTCCCCGGGGATGGGGAATTTCTGTCGTTCTATTGTCTCGCTGTAGACACGGACCACCCTCAGATTATGAAACCTCTTCAGATAGCCTGGACAAATTAGGATACCGAACAACCACCGACCAATGTGTTTTAACTATTTAAGATTGGATTTTCTCTGAATTTACATACCAAGTAAAGATCATTTTTGAGTAGAATCACAAGTGATTATGAAGTACTTTCTTAAAAAATACATTCTGTTATAATGATGGTACAGCACTAGTTGAATTACACTCAGGCTGCTGGAACAGATTTCACTTGCCACGTCTACCAGGTTATTACAGATGTATAAAAGAAGCATGACAAGAGAGCCTATGTGCAGCAGTGACCGTCACTGAAAACTCTGCATATAGAGTATTATTTGAGAAGTGAGATGCAATTTGGCTTTAGTGATAAGAGCGAATAGTTGCGCAATGATAAGATTGAAGCTGAATAAAAGACGTCTAAATTATAAGCTGTACAGGTATATGAATGTGGTTCAAAACACGGACCCCCGAAAAAAAATTTCTAAATTGGAGCATGGATCCGTGAGAACCATCTGTGATAAAACAACTGCATTACTGAAGGACTAGACAAAAACAATGTTTCTGTAATATGCACACAATATCACATAATTACGTAACACTATATATTCTGTGTACGTTCAGTTGAAAACATGGTTGAATGCTAATGCATAAAAGCTAATCTGAGGTTGATATTGGTGATTTATCAATGTGCATAAGACAAAATTAACTCACCAGCAACAACGTTCACCGACTCATTAGAGGGTCCACAGTACAGAACATGAGGTGTTTTGGCACAACATGTCAAGCACTTGTTACGTTCAACGAAGAGGGAAGTCAGCTTCGCACCAACGATTGTCTTTCCAGTGCCTTTATTTACAAGAAAAGGTTAAGCCAGTGAAAAGGTTTAACACAGATGAAATGTCAGATTAAATCTTGTTGATGCTTCTTTCTGACTGGTAATCTTCTTACCAATTTAGTGACCAGATTTAGAATCCATTACTGCAGCAATACCATGCATGGTGGGACGGTGGTATAAATGTGTCACATGCCTCCCCAATCAAAAAGGTTTGTGACTCTCCAAAATGCATGTATGCCAAGTATAGAATGTAGCTGCAATTGAGTTTTCTTAGATATAATTTCTTCGGCTTGATTTCATCTAGGGAAGACACAGTTCAGTGAATAGGTTTTCCTGTTCAAATTGTGGACCCAGAATTTACCAACTGAAAACAGGTGTGGGAGTACTGAGAAATTTTACCTGGGGGCCCCTGGATTACAGTGAATGCCTGCTTGAGAGCATGGGAGATTGCAATCTGTTGAGATTCATTCAACTCGCCAAATGGGGTTTCGGTGGTAACAGCCAGCGTGGGCAGATTCAAAGTCAGTCCGCCTGTAAGATGGAGAGCAAAATTCTATTTATATAGGAAGAATGACCATACAAGTTCATCAGTAGTACATGGACCCATACCTAACCAAGAGGGGCTGCCTTTTGTTTCAATACGACAAATTTTTCCTTGGAAAGACAAGCCCCATAAAGGCAATGGATTCGCACTTGAAAGAAGTGCTTGAAACTGCTTGTGGTATTTCTTTTTTGTTTTTTGCTCAGATATCAGCATGCAACAAGGCCTAATCACTGACTGATTGGGACCTCTTGCACCCTTTTCAGAATTAATTTCAGCACATCATGATCAGCGGATCTTGTTTTGTAAATATCAAATACTTTTAAGCCCTGCATGAGAGCATATTTACTAAAATGGTCGACAATCATGATATTAATAATGTTATTAATCCGTCTAATAGATAAATTGGCATCACTGGCTTATTGTGTTCACTCTAGCTCTGCTCAAAGTGTCTGTTCTGGAGTACTTGTGCCATGACAACCATACAATCAGTAGGAAACTGCTAAGCGATTGACTATACTTGCAAGCATGAAAAATATTCAGGATTTAACAACAAAGTATCAATTTTAAGAAGGCTCAATGACTGTCCACATACCGACTGGTCTTCTCTGCAGGCAGATGTCCTTTATAAGTGGGGATGCCTTTTCCAAACTCCGCACGGCAGTCTCAAGTCGCCTGAATAAAAAAGCAAAAACGAATAATGACTTTCGCTGAAAAAAGTGTTCTATATTCATGAAAATGTTACCCGAGGGTCAGTGGCATAGCGAGGCTCCTATGAGAGGGCAAGAGGGGACACGAGTTCACAAAGGGGGGCAGTTACCCCATGCCTTCCCCCTTTTTGCTCCCCCTTCAAGTTCTCCCCCCCCCAGCCGAAAGCTTGGGGGACTTGAAGCGACTTGAAAGACCCCTGATAAGAGCAGCAAACTAAAAAAAATGAATATTTGACTTGCCTGTCTTGCTCTTGCTTGGGAATCACTTCCACAGTGCAGAAAAACCTCTCGGCAGACTCCAACAGGATCTTGGGAAATGGTGAGCTGAGCTTCTTCACATCAAAATGGACGATTTGATTACCCTTATAACGTGTCACATCAGTCACTGCTGCATGAGCCGTTACTACCATCCCCTCTGGTAAGTCAGTACTACTTTGTAGTTTGTACTGCTGCTCTCGGAGAGCTACTTTTGCCTCGTCCGACAGGGGAAGGTCAGTGTAGCTGATGCACAGGTAGTCCAAGTCGACTTCAAGTTCCTTACTCATTTCCTCGTTGTCAGGCTTATCAGACTCTTCTGATTTGTTGGGAAAACTGAATCTTATGTGCCACCTTTCACAGAAGGAGGCAGTGAGACTGAACCTTCCTGACCAAGTACCAGTTGATCTGTCATAGTCCCAATTGATCTTCAGCCCTTGGATGAAAATGCTTTCATTGCTGTGGACTGCGTTGTGAACGCTCATTACTTCCAGGATTGGCAGCCAGATGTTCTGGTATTTCTCCACGGTGCTGCATCGGACTGCCCGTTTTGAGGCCACCACATCAAAACTCTCGGCAGGTTCGTCTCTATGTTCTTGACACAAACCCAGCTTTGGAGTCAGTTTGAAATGCTGAACACTGGGTTGTATCATGCCCCTGGATATGGACACAGCTAGACAGACTTCCACAACATCACTCTGCTTAAAGTCACGGAAGAAGTCTGTAAAAGGGAAGGGGTTCCCATCAGAGTCCACTGTCTGTGCTATTTCTGCAACTGGCAGCGATGTGCCGTCTGGTGCCTTCAGATGTTGGCTTTTGTCTTCCTCCAGTTGTAGGTGGTTCTTATTGACTCTTTTCACGACACACTGAATGCAGTTGAAGTTATTGTTTTTAATTCCCCACAGCAGCTTCTGCATGTCAGCTGAGGGGATTTTCACAATGGACTGCTCTGAGTCGAGTTTGAAAGGGCTTTTGATGCTTTGAATTGGCGGCATGTTCACATCATAAATGCGCATCTTCCATGCCAGGTTGACTTCTGTAGCATCAGTAAGGTCAGGTTTTGTCATTGGGCTGAGATGTTGGTAAGGAACAGTTTGGGTGGTCCTTGGAACAAAGCTGCGATATGGGAACATCAGCTGCAGGCTGGACTCTCCGATGGCATGGACAAATGCGTTGACCTTGTGAGGTGTCTCTTTCAGCTTGAGTGCCAAGTGGAAGCTCATGGTTTCTTTCTCAAAATGTTTCGCCATAATGCTTTGATTGGTGCAGTGATGGCAAATCAGTGACAAATCTTCACTTGCATACGGCCTGAGCTCTTCCCCCCTGTTCGGCAATTCTGCTTTAAGCAACCTGTGCACCACAATGTCAATGTACCGTCGAATAGGTGATGTGAAGTGGGTGTAAGAAGGCTTTTTCAAGGTGTGATGCTTCCTTTTCTGGCCATCTTCATAATCGCCAGAACTGATGTATGTTGCTCGCTCCTGAAGATGATGTAATTCTGCCTGGGCCACAGCTAGCTGAGGGTGATTTTCATCTGAGCAGATGATGTCTGTGATCTTGACCATTTTTTGGGATGCCTCATTGGGCAAGTGGATGATGGCCAACAGCTTCTTCATAGTGTCTTTCAAGATGTTGACATCCTCATGAGCATTTGTGCACTCTCCTTTACCCTGCAAGGTGGGATCAGACTGAAGGTAGAAGCTGTTTGGTATGTTCTCTCTGTGGTTGTTCAGCCAGGTAGTGACTTTCTCTTCGTCTGGTGGAAGCTGGCTTCTGAGAGGAGTGAGGTCAGGGAACCTACTAAGTAAGAACTTTGATACTTCCTCATTGGCAATCAGCATCATTTCCTCCACCATAGAGGACGCAAGTGGGTGACAAAGCTCTTTCTCCTCTGGGTTGTGGGAATAAGCTAGATAGCCATCAGACAGACGGGCATGTCTTCGTGCTTGAGCTAGTTTGCTTAGGAGCCTGATCTTCTCCTCTATAGATCCTTCTTGTTGATGGTCTGAAGTCATGATCATCTGCTCTGCCTCTTTAAATGTCACTCGCTTCTTAGAGTTAATAACAGAGAGCACAAACTGAGACTGTGAAATTGATCCATCTTGCTGCATGGTAAAAATGACAGAGACAGCAAGTCTATCTTGGCCAGGAAGTAAACTGCACAGGTTAGTACTCAGCTGTGGGGGAAGCATCCCAACTGGCTCTGAAAATGCCGGATAAAATGACACTGCTCTTTCCATGGCTTCCTTGTCCAATGCTGAGGCTACTGGGACAAAGTGAGATACGTCAGCAATGTGAATGCCCACTTCAATTATCCCATTATCCACCTCAATGCTCAAGGCATCATCTATGTCTTGGGTCTCTGGATGGTCAACTGTGAAAACGGACTTGCGTCTGAAGTCTTTCCGAGACTGCATTTCTTCGTCTGGAATCAGCCAGTCTGAAGGACAGATGCTCTCAACATCTCTGATGGCAGTGAGTGGGAATGCATCCCTTACACCATGGATGTGCTTTAGAATGAGCAATCCATCTTCTTTATTGTCACCAACAGGCAGCTCTTCAGTGACATAGCCCACAGGATAGCGGTTGTCATCCTCCCATTTCAAGTACTTTACAAGGAAAAGTTTTTTTTGCCTGTCTTGTCTAGAAACCTTCACCACCCTCTCTAGGCACATCTGTCCATGTGGTCTCTTGCTCCTGAAAACTGACACTGGGACAAAGTCTGCTGATGGACCACTAGTCTTGCGCCCCTTCATGACACCTTTGCCAGATATAACGTACAACTTGGGGAATGTGTGGTTTACGGGTACCATAAGATTGTCAGTATATTTATCCAAGGTACAAACTATTTTCATTCTTTTGGGGTTAGTTGTTCTTTTCAAGATGCAGATAACCTTGCCATAAATCTTTGTCTCTACACAAGCATCAGTGGTTTCTAAATCACCATCAGCATCACCCTCAAGGATCTCGACCACAACTTCATCCAGGTGTAATGCCTGCCCCCGGTTCTTTCTTCCATTGATGCAGACCTGTTTGGAAGAATTTTCTCCCCTAGGGACAGCATAAGCAAATGCAGAAATCTCAAACTTGAATGAGCAAATTTTGTATTTGTCTGGTTGTCTTTCTACAAGTCTTAACCCTTCCCTCTGTGACTCTTTATCCATCATCTTGAGATTCTCTTCTTCCTCAGTCTCATCAGCACCATCTTCATAATCGGCTGCTCCAACAAGTCCGGAACGGTAAACTGATTTGAACTTCAAAAGGTGATCAGCACGAATCATTGTGGTCTTTTTGCCTTTTGTTTTAGAACCCCCTGGCTTCATTTGGATGTCTGACTTGACCACAGGCTGAGACTGAATTGTGTTTTGAATCTTGCTGGGTCCAGCCTGTTCTTGGTTTGCCTGCTGATTGTCAGATATCCCATGCAAAATAGCAGTCCTAGAACTGAGAAGATGGTTCTTGGACACACTTTGGTCCTTAAGATGATGTGGATTAGGATTCCCAGCTCCCCCATCTTGTGCCCTACATTGGTGCACTTTTGCGATGCTCTCTTGTTCAGATCCTCCATCTTGTGCCCTATGTTGGTGCACTTTTGCAATGCTTTCTTGTTCAACTTCCCCATCTTGTGTCCTACGTTGGTGCACTTTTGCGATGCTCTCTTGTTCAGCTCCCCCATCTTTCGCCCAACGTTGGTGCACCTTTGCGATGCTCTCTTGTTCGGCTCCTTCACCTTGTGCTACCTTCATGTGAACCTTTGCATTGCTCACTCGATCATCCTCATCTCGTGCTACTTGCACGTGCACCTTTGAAGCACTCTCTGCCTGCTGGGCAGCCTCTCGCATGTCCTCCTCATCCTCCATGACCTGTCTTTGAAGCTCTGAAAGCATGTCGTCTTCACAGTCACTCTCATCGTCATAAGTGGACAAGGAGTCAGTGTCAGAGTGGCCATCCTGGTCATCAGGTCCTTGCTGGGGTGAAACACTTGCCTTGTTGAATTCACTGCCATCATCTTCAGGTAGATTACGCTTCTTGTAACTGGCTGGCTGAAATGGCACAGCGTTTGGATTCAGTCTTTGACTTGCACCTCTGATCTCAGCATGAATGCCACTTATGGTTGTCCCCTGTTGTATGACGAAAAAGGAAAGTACCTCTCATGCACCGTGATATTCCAAAGAGAAGGTTGTCTTCTGAAAAAATAGGACAATGCAGTCAGCTCTATGTCATACTAATTAAGGGAATAACTTATTACTCCCATTCATAAATATCTGTTCTCTCAGAGTCAAAAGAAGTCATTACATGATGGATTTCCAGCAATTCTGTTCTAGAATTTTACTTTCATTTTCCGAAACACCCCCATCTATTTTATGGAATATTTCTTATGCAAATTATCCAATTGGCATGCATGTGGTGAGCTGCATGCACACAGACTCTTGACAAGTCAGAATCAACTAAACTGACTTGTATCCATGTGCCAGCGCATGATTTATGCAGTGGGCATTATCACTTAATTCTCAGCGGGCATTATCAAATGTTAATACACAGTTAAGTTGCACGTTGTTGAATAGGGAGACTGTCTGAGGTATTTATGAATAAACCTTTATCTTCTGCGTTTACCTATCATGTGATTTGAAAACATGACAGCTCGAGAAATTCTATGATATCAGGTAAATCTTTATCCAGTATCTGCAATAGACTTGCTCATTTTTGAGGATGATATTTCAACAAAGAGTACAGAAAATTGCTCCTTTTGAGTGCCATTTCAATCTGTTTCCCATTGCAATTTGGTTATCATATCACTCTCAAATGAAAGGGTCTATAATGCAAAATTAATGATTCAGTGGCAAAGTCACAGTGATAAACTCTTCTTAATTCACTGAAGCATTCATAATTAGAAAATGGCAGTAGAAAAGTGGCTACTAATGAGTGGCTCTGGACTAACCAAGGGAAGGAGGCTCTGGTTTTCTTCACACTCTTTCAGGTACTTCCTCCACTTTGTCGAACAGCTGCCCACAGAGCACAGAGCCGCCGGATCACCGACTACAATCAGCTGTGATTGGGCACGGGTGAAGGCCGTGTTGAGCATCTTGGGATCGGAGAAGAAGCTGGAGTAGAACTCTGAATCCTTCTCATCTAGGACACCTGCTGATGGGCTGGACTTGGATAGGGTTTTATGTGTTCGCACTGTGCTGATGATCACAGCTCGGAATTGCTTTCCTGAAAATACAAGAGAAACAAATTAGACTGTAATGAACAATCTTAGAATGATAATGATGATTCTATTATCAAAAATATAATTTTGCCTTCTAGCAGTAGAATCACCATTGTTTATTCTGCTTTGTCACAGTTGTCAGTCTGATTATTCCCCTACATTGACATTGCATTTTATTTCCTAAATCTTGAGTAATTATCAAATTTGCATCAGACCCCATTTCAAAAACTGGTTAAAATTTACAGCTGTTAGCTACTATTACGCTCATAATTGATAAACTGAAAGACAGACTAACCTTGTACATTATCCACTGTTTCAACAGTGACATGGCCCAGTCTTTCCTTACGCAAAGCATCACGGATTACGCGTACCTGTAAAAAAAAATTAGAGCCATTAGACGGGGCGATTGGATTTTTTTACAAGGCATCAATTTAGTTGAATGTCTGTGCCACTATTCACCAGCACAAGCAGCCACACTGCGTGGTGTGGCCATCAGAGATAAATGGAAGCACAACTTCCGTCAGACAACCGGTAGATTATTTAGAATGGCTGATGACATAGGCTGAAGTGTCCAATTCATCAGTAATGATGCAACTGTGATGCACGCATTTCCTAGTCATTCGTGAACCAGCAAAGTTCAGTTCCGGCAAAAGAAGCATCTGTTCTCTCGGTGCAGCTTAAGCCCATAAGTACTGCAGTGTGTCATTATTAGAACCAGGAAGTGTAATACAAATGAATGGTGTACATGCGCATGTTGGTACACATGTTGGTTCTCGCACTGACACCTTTTACACACAAAATTATGCTGAGCTTCATTTTTCCACAATCTCACAGATGGTTGAGGACAGAATCTGCCCCCCTCCAATCATGATTTTGGTTTTCTCATGCCTGACCTTTTGCAACTTGGCATGCATACTCATTCACAAGCACATCCAGTGTTAATTTTTAGTTTTAATTCAACATATTTCAGTTTCAATTCAACATTGGGATTTGTTGTAATGGTCATTCAAAGTTGATGCCAGGTAACATATCTGGGAAAGACCTTAGAAATACCGCCTTTCATGCCACCACAGGACCAATATTCATCATTAAAATTGGCATCAAACTGATGTTATAACCAACATCTTAAAGGCTTGACACAATACTGCATTCCAATGATGATATTCAGGGAGGGAAAAGTTTCTCAAGGGTTAAGCCTACTTGCAGGGTCTGCCTGCAAGTAGATAAGAATGGAACACTGTTGAAATTATTTAAAAAAATAACAACACTGAACCAAGTCAATATAACCTACCTGCATTATGCACGGCGCAATAACCCCGATGCTGCTTTCGTGTCTGAAAGGTCCCCATTCTGCTGGCCAAGTTTGATCCAACTCCTTCACCCTTCTCACAACTTCCAGAACCTAAACAGCAAGTGCAGAAAAAAATTGAACATGCTCATCACAGAAATGATTGAAAATCATTGGTTGTACCACCAAGCGTCACATACAATGATTCTGGTGCTTCAACGACAGTTCGTGGTGTAGCAATTACTATCCATATGTGGGTAATGCCGACTGATTGTGACACCCTTTGTGTCATAGTTCCTACAGAAATTCTTGTACTCCCATGAGACTTTTCAAAGACAAAGGAGTTTAATATTTCAGTGAGATTTCCTTAATCTAAAAATCTAAACATTACCTTCAATGAAATGAAACTATTATAAATACCTCATGGGTGTTGACGTAAGACTTCCCAACTCGCTGATCTGTTCCTTTCACCTCAATAAACATTAATGGGTAGAGTGTCTCGTGCAGAGGTTGGTCAATCTTGGAGCAGAATGCCTGGTTGTAGAATGTTTTGGCAATGAAGTCAAGTATTGGCTTGCACGTCCGGTAGTTAGCCGTGAGAAAAACGTGGCAGGCCTTAGCCCGGAACAAGCGCTCCAGGATGGACTTGTCGAATCCAGCACTCCGCACCGTTTCCGAGAAAATCTGCGCATTGAAACAGGTAAATTGGCAGCTTCATATTAAGGAATCTCAATGGAAAAGGCCAATGAACTGGTCTCTGCTGTGATTAAGTACTGCTGGGAAAGGCATCAATCAATGGCAACTGTTAAGGGGTAAAGGGAGTTCCTGAACTTTTCAATGCAGGTATCTGAAATATTAATTAACACAGGAATGGAGTGGCAATAGCTATCAATAGGAATGATCAGTGGCACATGGGCCTACGTTAGTTCACTTTAAGTGCAGGTAAGGTGAAGAGATTTGTGGTAGCACCATGCAAGGATAATTTTTTTTGTTGAGCATGTGTGGTTTTGCAAAGAAGTGGAGGGTAATCAACATTTTGAACAGTATGATTTGTCCATCATCAAGAGCTTGCCTTTGCTGTAACACCATGCGAGGATATCTCTCTTTGAGTATGTGTGGTTCTGAAAAGAATTGGAGGGTACTCAACATTTTGAAGAGTATGCTTTTTCCACATTTTCAAATGCACAGTAGCCTCCATATTTGTTGGAAAATGGGCCATCCATTTTTTTTATCACACAGTGTTTTCCTCTGACACCTAAACCAATTCTAAAAAGTAAGCAAACTATGGTGGCCCACATGTCAGCTTTTTTGCTACACTACGAAAAGTGCATACAACCCCTTCCTTTCAAGCATACATTTCACATACTCGTTAAAAATAGGATGATCCAAAAAGTTAACCATAGGCCTAAAAAAAGGCCTTAATGAAGTTTTTACATGGAAAATGTGAAAAACTTGCATGTCAATATGTGTACCATGCATATCATGATCAGATACTAATAAATTTTGACAAATATACTTGACTGCACATAGCTAGGGACATGCCAAAAAGGAAATTATCATTGCAAAAAGGCATCAAAGATGTATAAAATTTGGTGAAATTCAACAAAGCAGAAAATGTTTCAAAGCAAAATTCCTCCTACCTTGGGACTCATCTGAATGTGGTCCCCCGCCAAGACAACGCATGTATCTTTGGTTGCCATGGCAAGAGGCATCAACGCCTCGGCCTCCAAGACCTGGCCGGCCTCATCAATCAAGATGTGAGAGAAACAGCCTTGCATAGTCTGTGAGACAAGGTGCACTGCTGTGGTGAGTGTGGTCACGACGATTTGCGCAGCTCTTATATCCTCGTCTGAGGGAAGGCGGATGTTGCCGTCATTGTCTTGGAGCAGGTAGTCATGGACATCATGATGGATTGAGCTGATGTTACGGTAAGTAGCATAGATGCGGATCATTTTCAGATCCGGTTGGCGTGACTTTGACATCTGCACAAACTTGTGCAGATAGTTGGTGATGTACAAGTCTGCAGCACTACATGGTCACAAAAAACAATGTAACACCAAAAAATTTGGTTACTGGCTGTCTGTAGCAAGGTGGTATTCTCCACTCTCATGGGTACAAGAATGAAGATACATATAACACACCCTCATTATTGATGTATTTTTTAAAGAGGCTAAGACAAGGATAAGAGAGGGATAAAATTTTCTCTTTTCTAATAGAGATTACTGAGAGATCTCACCTGTTTGAGTGTGTACAAATCAGCATTTTGCTCTCAGGCTGTTCTGTCAATGTCTCCATCACTGCTGTTGCCAATGTGAAAGTCTTCCCAGTTCCAAAGGGTCCACATAGGAGTACAGGCCCCATGCCAGGCATCGAAAGGGCTCCCTCCCCACCATAGGTGGTGATATAGTGCACGATTTTGTCCTGTCGTGGGTTTGTCCCGTCGTCGGTCCACCGTTGACCAGAATCCGGCAGCCTGATATAGCAAGAAAAAAAAAGAAATGTTTGTTACCACTTCTGTCTTACCATAATACCGATTTGTACCTGCCTTATTCTTAAGTACTCCATTAATTCTAGGCAGTGTTTCTGATGCTCTAAATATCAATGCTCAGCACTGCCAGCAGAAGTGAGACTGTCCAAAAGGGCAACTGTTCCCTCCCTCTTTTCAACTTGGGGTTGATATCGCCCCCTTTATGGCAGGTAAGTCATCCCTAATGTTGCAGTGCTGGTTTGCACTTTATCATCAAATTTTATGTCAATGCTAAGCTACAGTAGCTAATTTGAGGCTGTCCTGAATTTTGAAAATACAGTGTCAGATAGCAACCCAGAAACTCTCCTTGTGCGTGTGCGAAGGTTCATATGTTTTACGGCAAGCTGTGGTACTCTTGTGAACCTGTAACATTTTCATAGGCCCCTAATTTGTCTCAAGTTACATGTACATGTCTACTTAACAATATGGACTCACTCTTGTGGCTTGTTTGGGTCAGGCAGTACCATGTCCATATGCTGCAACCGATCAATGGCAAAATGCTTGAAGACAAACTGGGTCCTGTCCAGCTGCAGCTGGATGGTAACATCTCGCTCAGTTCCACTGATCAGCTGCTGGTCTGCAACGCACTGCGGGCTCAACTTCACATACATGCTGTGCTGAGTTCCATTCCCAAATGTCTGATTCGTAAAAATGGCGGCCTCATAGATCTGATAGAAACAAAATCATATTTTCAGCACATGTCATCCTGTGACAACATATTCTTACAAGAATAGCCATTAAAATATTTTTCTGACAAATATCTGAAAATCCAAGAGTCATTTGTCTGGTCTCTAAATGCCATTACAGTTTTGAGAAGCATTCTGATTTCCAATCCCTTATTATGCCACGTGCCATGCATTTAGCCATGAAAACCTGATTTTACAGTCAAATGAAATCTGATTAACTTCTATTCAAAGAATCACAATATACTAAGGCCAGGTGGGAAAATGAGTGCCATTCCCCCTCAAAAAAGATAGTGTTGTTTTTTTTTTTAAATACAACAAAAACATGAAATAAGGAAACTAGTTTATTTCCCTCCCTTCCTAATCACTGGAAAGGCGACAAAGGTTGCAATAAGAAATTCCCAATTTCCCCCCCCCCAAAAAAAAATTGATCTGACCCTGTACAAAGTCAAGTTGCTATGTAGAAAATCGTGATAAGTTAGTGATATTTTCAGTGGGTTTGTTGACCTGTGACTTGTATGAAAAGTGACAAATTCTGACCAAGAGAAATATGTATCATTATGAATCTTAGAGACATGTTCCACATGTGCTGGTATTTGCTTACATATTCATGAATGATCTGGCATCTGATTTGCAATAAAGATAACAAAATTATGGCAATACATTGTGAACCTGTGGTTAATTTTGTTCACAAGAATATTTCTATTTAATACCTTTTTTGTGGAACCAAACTTGAGCAGTATGTTATGGACACTCTTGATAATGATCTGGCTGGTCACGGTGTCATCTATCAATGCCTGCTGCAGGTCGATGCTGGCAAACAAGTACCCTCTTGGAGCAAAATGCATGCCGTCAGGCAGTTCCACTTGGGACGCAACCTTCAGGATGCTGGATGTTGCAAACCTAATGTTTAAAGAGTGAAATGTCTGGGGCTTTAGCAACAGGGCCATCTCAAGCACAGATTGACTGTGTCCTTCCAAAACCAATTTTTAGTCAGGGCGATGGGCAGGGGAAAAGCTATCATCAAGACTGGGGGAGGGGGGTGATAGGAGTCCTAGTGCTACCCAAGGGCATGGAGTGCAGTGGCTGTGCTAAATCAGAGACAGCGTCATCACGGGGGCCTCATATAGCCTCACATTTGCATATTTATGGGGATAACCTTTCCCAAAGCTGAACCTAAGGTAAAGTAGGAAGGGGGTCATTTACCCCCCAGTTTTGCCCTAGATAGGTTAAAGGATCATTCCCCACACTTTTGTATTGAAAAGAAGTAGGTTATATCAACTTAGATCCATCATTAACATGATAAGACATTTAAAGAACTGATAGAAAGTTCTAGTTACAGACCGTTGTATGTTACAGGTATACACTATGGAAAAAGAAACACACTGTTTGTTACAGGCATTTCACTTTTGGCAGAGATTCGGTACATTACTTCCTTAATCATGCAACTGGATTTTATTTTTATCATTCCCATCACTTGTTCACAATAAACACAGGAATTTATCTCTCTTATGACCCATTTAAAGGGAATGGATTTATAAAATTGGCAAAGAGTGCCCTTGGGGTTGAGAGAAAAGACTGACTTGGAGATCTTCCTGCTGCACTCCTTCTCCTCCAAGTACAGCACGTTGTGCATGACTTCTTTGTAGTTGTCACAGCTGAGCTCCTCGGAGAGGATGCTGCGGTCTCGGTACCTGTGGGGTGCTTGGTAAGGATAACGCTCTTGCAGTCCTTCAACCAGATTCCGTTCTGCTTGTTGGCTGGCGGTCATGTTTGCAGGGTCCGAATACTTGACAAGTTGGCTGTTGCTGTTGTTCCATGGTTCAGTAGGTATTCTGCTGGGCACGCTGGGGATTGGCATATCCCTTGCTCCAACATTAACCTTTATTTTGGAAGAATTCACAACAAATGTTTTCTCTTTTTCACTACACACAGACAAGCATGAGTAACTCTTTATGCTCTAAATAAACTAACCTTACCAGATCTACAATTTTGCTTAAAAAGTGAAGGCTGAGTCTCAGTATACAGAAAGCAATGGGTACGGCCAAAACAACTAAGTAAAGGTGTTGCCCCGCTAAATGTGCCAAGGTTTTTGGAAAAAAATGATTTCCTACATCACCCCTAACTTTATGTTTTAATATCATCAAGTTAAAGTACTAATTTTATTAATTATTAAGAGACTGTAGCAAATTAATGGGGTTTTCTGTAAGATCAACAGCCAGTTTTCTTCAAAGAAAAACTGGATGTAAACTTTGTGTTTATATAGTGACTTATTTCTCTGATTATTACCCCTGCTCACTGGGCCATGATATCAGTCCTTGCTGCCACTAGACAACCCCAAAATTTGATATCTAACCCAATGGGTACCCACTTTGTATTCTCCTGGTCGGAGAAACACAGCACCCTGGAACTTCTGAGATTGGAATACATGTTCAGTTTCATTTAATTGTTAAAACTGATGCACCCACAACTTTTATTCATAACACAAATCTATCCAGTTGCACCCTAAATTCTTAGGGAAGGTTTAGTTTAGAAAAAGAGCCTGAACCAGGCATTTTTTCAGTTAAAGGTTTTGACCTAGGATGCATTTGTTTTACCTGGAACTATGCTATGTCTGACATCTACAGCTCCCACACAAAGATTATCAAAAGTGTTAATTGGTTCCTGTAATTAGGTCCAGATCCAATGCTAGCTGGCTAAACCACAAAGGATTAAAAGCTAAACAGTTGGTGTTCTGTGACAGTTAAATCCACTTGTTCCTGCAGTGTTTGTTTTTTCAACAAGTATTAACCTGTCAAAGTTTATTTGGATTTCACAGAACTCCTTGATGACCCTTTTTTTTTACTCTAAACACTATTCTCTCAGCTAACTGGCTGAGTAACCATTTCAGAAATTGCTGACAGAATCCAACAATTCAGGATTGTACTTTGTAACATTAAAGAAATGAAGTTAACTTTTAGTTAATTTAATTTTTGTGATATTTTTTACAAATCCTGCCAACCCTGGTTAAGTCTAAAAACATTTCTAGTAATCGTATCACTCTCAAGTATTCTCAACTGTTATTATTATTATTTATTTGGCCAAAAAAGAGTAAACAACAAAAGCCATTTAATCCATCCTTAAAGTGGAACCGAAAAACATTAAAAGTAGAAAACTAAAATGGCATGAGAATCACTGGGAACTGTCAGGATAATGGCTTAAAAGTACTATAAAATCAACATTGATAAGATTATGGCAAGCAGCAAAGGACACATGTCACTTAAGTACTCCGGAAGTGACATCTTCAGGTGCTGGCAGGGGCAACATGTTGGTGAAGGGATGTGTAGGATTTAAAACTCTTGTTATTTGCACAAACCTGCAATTTACGGATTAACACCGGTTCACTGCCAAAGTTGAACACTACCCACTGGTTGAAGGTTCCTAGGGTTTCTGAAGAGAATACCACTTGAACTCGGTAGGTGTCACTGCCATCACTGAGATCCCCACCGGAACACACCTGGTGCTTGTCTCGGGCACGAGACAGGTGGAACCTGATGTGGGGGTCAGGAAAGAGCAAACCCACTTCCTGGAGAGGTTTCTGCTTTTAACAAGAAATTTGAAGGGAAATGTTACTTCATGTGTTGCTTCATTTATTCCAAACTTCTGACAGATGGACAAGCATAAAAGAGTTATACAATTTGGAAGAGTAGGCAAAAATTATTCAACTGCAATTGTGGCACCCAAATCATTTTAAAGTGAAGCTATATTTCAAGAAATACAGCAGAATATTCTTGAAAGTGGCCAAGCTGGTGACTTGGTCAAAATACGATCGAAATATCTGCATTGTGATGCCATTTTGGAAATCCCTTCAGTTGAGCCCATACTAATTGATATATTAGGTAGTGGGGCCCTATTTTTTCTTTTTTACAGTGTAAATTTTTAAGTTGGTTCCCAAAGATGTAATGTATACATGTACGAACATACCTTGTTCACGGCTTTGATGGTGAATGTCCAGCTGATGGGGAACACAGTTGATCCAGCTTTACTCTCTATTTCTTGGCATCTTCTCAGCTCCTCTGCACATTCAACCTCCACACCAGGCACTTCCTCTTTGAACTGTGTTCATTATCAAGAAAAAGCAGCCATACAAGTAATATTCAGTGAACTAATGTGATAAAAAAAGGAAATGTGTAGGGCACTTGATGAGTACAGAAAGGCAAACTTTTCTGAACTACAAAAACGATTATGAATCTAACAAATCTACAAGACTTTAACATTTTGGTGTACTTCAGA
>NW_019091581.1:176204-195452 GCF_001949145.1 Acanthaster planci | reverse complement strand
TTAACTCGTCTTACTTCTTTTATCACTTGTTTTTGCTGTCATTGTCTTGTTGAAGGCCGAATAAATAATAATAATAATAATAGACTGATTAGGAGAAAATTGTGAGATTAATTTCACCTTGACTGCAGAAAGTTTGAGGACTGTTATCTCAGTGTTAAGTACATGTTAAGGCTTAGGCACTTAAGTGAGGTTTTGTTAGTGCATTTAGTAAACAATTGAAGTAAACTTTTTCATCAAAATGAAGAAACTGTTACTCCCCAAATGTTAACAATCCAATTGCTTTCTAATCACATTTCTAAAAAGATCATAAAATCATATTCTAAAAATGTTGTCTTTGGTAGTAATATTACACTCGTTTTGTATACAACATCTTTATCTGCTACCAAATGACAGGGTCTATGCAATGCAATTCTTTTACTACATGTACAATCTTCTAAAATAAACCTTTGTATTTCTAAAAGGTAGTTTGGCTGGTTTTTAATTGATTTCTATATTGATGCAAATTTCCACAGATGTAAGTAAAACTGTGATGTCATTCCAGGGAAAAAACCTAAATGATGTACTACTTTGTGCACAAAACAACTGTAGGAAGTTTTGATGTATTTCTGTTCTAGATACATGTATGTCCCTTTTCAATACACCTGATCCCAAAAGGATGTCAATTTACTTTCATACACTAGCGCATATTTTAAATTGCATAAAAAGTGTGTCTAGGAAAACTCCATCACTTGGACATTTTAATGCAACCATGGTTCACCACATGTGTCATTTGCCTCCATCCCCAGGTCAGCAAACCAACACAGACATAACTGTAGAAACAATGTATAATGCAGCAGGCCCGTTGCCTGACCAGAGACTGAGGGGGTTCGTCAAATCAAAAAGTGGAACTTTTGGTGCTGTGAACACATATTTTTATACAAAGGCCTATCACAATGTGCTTTGGAAAACAACACTGAAAAGTTGCATGTCTGTCACGAACCAAAGGTTGCATGTAAGACTTGTACACTGTAGTTTCAATATTGAATAAACAAAAATACATTGATATCAAACCCTTTGAAACACCAGGAATGTGGATATTCGCCCAAACCTCCTGATGGTATATATTACTGGAGATTGACTTATTAATATGCAGAATCGTGGTCACCTTGAGCTTGATAATCAACGTATAAGCCGTGGCTTGTATGCTGAACATTAAGGTGCCAAATATTACGGTATATTTAAAATATTCAGTACAAAAAAAAGGACCAACAAGTGGAACTCAAAAGCGACCGGGGGGTTCATTCGAACCCCCCCCCAGCCTACGGGCCTATGCAGTATCAGCTTACCACATCCATCCCGGCTTCGTGCATTGACAGCAGGTCACCCATGTAAGAGTGCAGTTTCCTCTCCTTGGCTGTCTTCATCTTAGCCATGCAGTATGTATAACGCTCCTTCCACTCCTCCAGTTCCTCTCGACTATGGGCCTTTGTGCAACTGTTGTCCTCACCGATAGAACTACCAGACAAGCATGTGCCTCCTCCGACCCTAAAACAGATTACACCGAAATTGTTCCATTAACTTGAGCAAGTTTGTTACTTAACAAACAACCACTGTACTCTAATATTTGGGTAGCTCAGAAAAGTATTTTGTCTGACATTGACCAAGATGTGCTCCAGATGGATTTTGACAAAAAGTGGAGAGAGAGAGAAAGGAAGAGGGAAGCATGGGAGGGGGGGTCATTCTTTTTGTCATCATTTTTACAATCATTCCCCTCCACTCCATCCATTCCCCTCTCACCGTTTTTTGTACACTTGTGAAAATAACCAAAGAAAAATGGACGTCCCCCTAACACTGGTCTGCAAATTATTCGTCAAGTTGAAATCAACACTTACACTTCACACAATTTGTAATTCCCACTCTCCAAATTCCAGGGGGGTTCCCGATGTTTCCATTCCCTCTCCGCATCTGAATCAACCCTCGACAGGTGGCCAAGAGTCTGCAAGTGATCCTTCAGCTGTGCAATACGCTCAAAGTGCTTGTCGCAGTAGGTGCAGCAGAAAGGCTGGATCCTGACTGGCTCCGGAGCAGACGCCCCCGTGCCATTTGCCACTTGTCTGCTGTCGGCTATCGCTGCGATTGAAATGACCTCGTCCAGAGTCCTCACTGCATGTCCATAAAAGGACAAAAAAGACATAAAAAGGACATTTTACAATGTAAACTGGCTATACTAATATGGATATCAATTCTTCATAAAAACTACTCTTATAAGAAAGCTGTGTTTTATCATGTTACTTTTCCGCACAAATACATGTATGTCAGCTCCAAACTTACAATTAAATTTTGCCATGTAAGTCCACAATTCGGCTTCTTCTGGGATATGTGGATATGTGCAGTAATACTTCCGACAGTGATCTCCATATCTGCATAAAACAGGCGCCTTCCCTGGCTTGAATTTAGGATGGCGCTCTCGAACAAGATGCCATTCTTTTCTGCTGTCCGAGTACAACACAACCTGATGTGACGTTACACCTGGCACGTCTTCAACATACATCAGTCTGTAAGGCAGTCTTGGGATAAATGTGTATTCACAGAATTGCACAATATCCTTTTGATGGACAGGGCACTGCCATACCTCAGTCTCAACCTGGAATTTCCAAAAACACATGGATCTCCTTCAGTATTGGGAGCAAGATATTTCTTTGGAAGACGAGGAAGAGCCTACATCAACATGCATCAAAGTTCTTGGAAAAAAGTTTGATGTAATTTTCCAAATAATTCCATTGAGGTGTTGTCAGAGCAAGAGATTTAATATTTGAAGCAGTTCAAAATGAAGTACTGAGATGCAGTCCTGAAAAGTAAGATTCCTAATTCTGCCTGAATCTACAGAAGATTAAATTTTGAGCGGGAACAAGGGAAAGACACCCAGAAGAGAAAATTGAATCCACAAGTTACATATTTTTGGTAGGGGCTGAAAAAGACTTTTATGATCATTTTCTGTCTCAATGGATCAGATGAGGCAAAGAAACATTACCAACGAAAAGGAAATAATTCCTTAGTTTGTCATTACCTTGTTGTGGGCAAATTGGCATGCGTCCCCCCGCCGGCATCCAAAGCGTTTTTCAATGTGGCGGCAAAGGCTGGCCTTGTAGCGTGCTCCTTTCCTTATTTTCAAGTACTGATGTTTACCATCTTTCTGGAGCACATGCACCAACACTTTGCTCCAGGGGTGTTGCTCTTTGCTGGTGCCATGACGACCGTCTGCTGAACTTTTGCTCATAACTGGTGGGGAGCTATCGAAACACGTCTCGCAGAGATACACAAAGTTGCCCCCAACTTTGGCCATCAACTTGCTGTATTCATCTCTGCTCTCTGCAGCGCTGAGAATTATTGGTGTTGAGTTCTTTCTTTGCACTGGCCGGCTGACAGTTTTTTGAGGAATACTGTTGCAAGCAGCCCCTTCGGTGGATGTTTCAGAGGTAGTCCGTTTTGTGGATCGTCTTGAGACTACTTGGAAACCGTCGGGTGTGTCAGAAGATGGTGGTGGTGGTAGCTTTGGAAGATTCTGTTGAAGATTCTGTTCCCTGCATAGGAACTCTGAAATTTCCTGTCTATCAAACTGTCCCTTTTGTTCTGCACTCCATATGTATTTTTCTTCTTCACTGTGACAGTACCAGCAATCTTTTCCCCAACAATGGCTTGTCGTCCGGCTGTTCTTGCATAGCTGGTACTGGCCTTTAAAGTCTGGTCTAGTTCGATGACGGATGACACCCCAAACCTGCACAAATTTACATTTTATAGCAGATCTTACCATTGACCCTTATCATCATTCACATGAGTATGACTGTAGTTGAGCCCACCATACATGTGAGTCTGAACAAGTCCCTGCAAGTCCATCACAAATCATCAAGTCTAATAAAGCCTGAGCATTAGCCTCTCACAATAGAACGGCACTGAAAGCAAGCATGCTTGTGTCCTCATGCAAAAAGACGAAGCGTGGTTTGCAGAAATGACTCATAATTAAAGTCTTGTATTCTTTTTTCACTCATTGTCAGTGAGTTGGTGGAGGTCCTTTTGGATTGGCCCTTCAAACAAATTCTCTGCATTTTGAGTTACGGAGGTATTTTTGTACATAAAAGCCTATTCTTTTGGCGGGAATGAAGAATGTGTTCGAGATAAGCGGAGTCTTGAGTTAACCTACTATGAATTTTGAGAGTTTACTGTACACATGTAAACAATATGTGATGGCTAATCGACCTATTATGGGTCATGACCTATTATTTGAACCACAAACTGAGTCACATCTTGCCAAAATAGCCTTTAAGTGAAAGGCCTTTACAAGAATCTTTCGTCATGTATTCAATGGGAGTCCTCAAATTATTCCCCATGTATTGTCCATTTTCATTATCATGTCAAAACGGGTGATATATCAAAACAAAGAAATCAATTTGCTCTTCCCTGTGCAAATTAAACTTGAAATACCAAAATATGGCCAAAAGCCTCACTTTGTGGAATCCAGTTGCGCTTTTAAATTATTCATCACGAACCTACCTTATGCCCATTTTCTGACTGTGATTTAAGATGACACAAAAGCAAATTTCCACGGCACTGATGTTTACACGCTGATTTACACTTCTTTCCATCATAGCATTCCCTGCAAGCCAACCTACACATAATTTCAAACCAAGAATGCTCTGTATGTTATTTGAATATTTTTGGGGTACATAAAATGTTCTTCCACAGGTAAATACAAAACTATGATATTAGGAGCCAAAACATGGAAAATTTTTAATGTAACCTTTATGCAATGTTTTATGGCCTTTCTGAGAGGTCGGACTACATTAGGGGGCTTTTTACATGCTTTTGGAAGAAAAGTAAAAGAGAGTGAGAAGTTTCAGTCTCACTGTCCTCCCCCAAAATTGTGCCTATTGCCCTTCCCCCGGATCCACCAGTGTTTCCTTCGTGTACAAAAAAATATCTTGCTGCATGAGCCTTAACCAGTCCATTTTGAAAGATCTGGTTATCTGTACATATGATCTGGCCCTCTTTGTATAAATAGAAAGATGCATGACTGACATATTAAATTGCTAGTTGCTTGCCCCAGGCCACTGCTGCCAGTTGTGAAAACACACTTGCCCCCCATTTGTTTTGTACACACGCAAAGTCTGAGAAGTTTCAGTATTGACTTGAATTTGACCACAGTATTCAGCATAATGTAGCAAGCACAACATTCTGGTGGCAACTAACAGGACGGCAAAATATGATCTTTTATGATTTAGCAGGGACCAATGGGGCCAGGTCTCAATATGGGAAAGCTCTTCTTTTTGGAAAAAAAAATAAAAGAAAAGCAATTTTGGGGGACTGCATTTTTCCTTCCAAATGCAAGTAAAAAGCCTTGGCACTCATCAAAACAGCCAGAAAAGATTATACAAATTCCCACTTTTTTGCCTCCCCCACCTGAACCCCCCCCCAAATAAATGGTTCCTGATCTGGTCTTGTAAAAATAGGCAATTCACAATAGTGCGCCTCCAGGAGAATGCAACATGTTGACCAATCACGATGTGCGAAATCTGTCGACCCAATGCGCGTTTGGAAAGGGTCAAAAGATTTTGCGTGTCGTGATTGGCCAATGTGTTGCAAACTCTTGGAGGCGTACTGTTATGAATCGATGTCAATGGTGCCTCAAGCATGACATACTGAACCTACAGGAATTATGAAAAGTTTTATATAGTACATTATCTGCACACAATCTGTGGCATGAATATGCAAACCAAGTACCAGTGTACACTTAATGGTATTCCGTTGCTACATAAAAAGCAAATCTCTTGTTAAATACACGTTCCATAACTTACAGTATCCAAATAACGAATGCCTGTAAATGCAATGGTATACGACAATTTCATTAGGTAACCAGACTGAATGTTCCAAGAGAAACATTCAACCTGTCACCTAATGAAATCATTCTTTTTACTGCATGAACGTGAAACCTTCCATAACTTGTTTAATATGACAAATTAATATTTTCCTGGTGCACAAGTCATTTTGTACAGTATATCAATGCTAAATAAATCCCATTCATTATTGTGACCAATGCTGTGCAAATCATTAAGGGAATCAACTGGGCCCAATTTCATGGTGCTGCTGAGCACTTAAGCTTACGAGCACAGGATTTTACACTGGCAGAGGTTCCGCATATTCCATG
This sequence comes from Acanthaster planci, assembly GCF_001949145.1. Next base: position 189,274 of record NW_019091581.1, on the reverse strand, counting down.
GAGGCTGTAAGCCGGAACCACAGCAAAAGACATGCTAACCTCAGAGGAAATAAGCCATTTGTGAATTAAATTTGAATAAAATCTGGTACACCAAGTTCTTTAAATTAATGTGAACATAACAACTTGAATTCTCCATACTAAAACCACTGTTGCTATACCTCGTGATTCAGGGCAAGCTTTTGCTTAGTTACATGAGAGACGCCTTGCAACAATGCACTATTCTCAATGGATACGAATGGCACAAAGGAGCCAGTCCATTCCAGAGATGGTGGTCGCTATGCAAAAGCTTGCCCCGAATCACGGGGTATAGCAACAGTGTCTTTAGTCTGGAGAATTCAAATTGTTTCGTTTCTATGCAATCAGATAACACAGTGTACCAAATTTTATTCAAATTTAACTTGCAAGTGGCTTATTCAGCTCGTCTTAGTGATGACGTAACAATGAAAATCTTTGTGCGCACAAGCGTTCGCACAACCGTGCCAAGCACCACCAGTTCATAGTGCTTACAGTAAATAGAAAAATGTTATGCTATAGTAAGCACAGCTTTTTTGCTAACTGTTAAGAAGGGCCGTGCAGTTGGGCCCAAATGCTTATATGTACCTTAAGTGGAATTTTTCCAAGAACTGATGACTCTGTGGAGACAATTTTGGAGCTCTGGATGAGGTTGTGGATTGGCTGCTGGTTTTGCTGGGCTTCTTCCTTTGTCCAGTTTTGTAAGGATACGACTGTGACCGTAGCGGCTGGGGAATGGATGGTCTCGATGATGGCTCCTCGTCCCCAGATGACATTTCATCATGCAAGACTGTGTACTGATTGTCCACTGCCACCATTGGCTGAGCTACGAATGAAAAACATACCGGAGTCACTCATGATACATACATGTACGCCTCAATACAGCTACTTTTTAGGCTAACGCACGGTCTATCTAGCAAGCAAATATCCTTTAGTTCCTCTACTCTCCACCTGCAGTAAAATACACGTATCACTTTTTTACACTCAGAAGTTCAAACTGGAATCTCATCCATCCACGGACATTGCAAGGAAACACTGTTGTCATCGAGTACTTTTCAATTACCAACTTCTCTGCCAAACATTTAACTTGTTAAGAGGAAACAAAGCTAGAGAACATGAGTATTTGATGTTAAATGTACATAGGTAAGATTACGAAATAAATTTACAACTTCAGACACTCCCAATTTTGTAAAACATAATTTCAAGGAGAAAAGTACTTAAAAAGTACTCAGTCAAGTATTTTTTGTCATAGAAACTGAATTTTTATGAAACAATGATGGTTTGAAGTCTTTTTACTTTGTAATCTTACCTCTGTGCATCTACCCTCAAATGTCCCTATACTCTAGCTTTAATTATTCCCTCTTAACCCAGTTAAATGTTTGGCAGAGAACTTGGACATCGAAAAGTACTTGACGACAACATTGCAAAGAAGGGACAAAAGCTTTTGGGGTAGAGAGAGCATTCATTTGCTGCAAACAGACAAAGCAACAAAAAAAAACCAAGTTTCGAACCATTTCAAGCAAATTTTTGATGTTCATTCCTTCTAGCTTTTTATTTCTCTCCCTTTTTCCTAATTTTTTCTTTAGGGGAAAGGTGGAAGTACCCTTATCCCCCCTCAAAGCCTGTAAGACATTCTGCGCAAAAATTTGAAAAATGCCAATTCCCTCAACAACGTTCAGTGTGTGGATCTCAACTGTTTCCCCATTTAATGCACCTCAAGGAATTGGCATGAGGCATCATTACGGGATGAAAGCACCTGACGTCAGGCCAATTAACATGTGCGAGTGGGTGCAGAGCCCTCCCAACACTCACTGGTCATCCTCCACATCCCACCAACTGGACTTCACAAACTGATGTTACTGGTTGTTGGTGGATACATTACCCATCCACAGGTGATACATGTACATGTACATTAGCGACTGGTAATACATTATCAGTCAATCTCTGAGACATTATGGGTTGGTGACATATTATTAAGAATTACTTCTACCCAGAACATACACAGGGCAAGTAATGGTGCAAATGGTGAAACTGGTTAGTATGTCCCCAAGTAGTTAGCGGTGCTGATGCCGCAGGTATTGTGCTGTACCCAAACTTTAATTTTGTATATTTTTGCACTCCATAGTTAGGTGCTATTCCCAGGCGCGCTATATCTAGGTGGCAGTGCGCTTTGGGCATGCGTGGTACGTTGCTTAGTTTAACTGTTTGACATGTACGGACAGTTTTTGTGTTCACGGTCTCCAACTTTGTGTCTGAGAGGCCTAAAATTATAGTGCTTTTAGAAGCTATAACTTGAGGGTTAAGCATCCATATATTTTTATGTAAGTTAAGCTCCATTAGTGTGTTGTTAACTTGATTATGAAGGTTTCACTTCATTGTGATTTGGGGGTTTATTTTGTCCGTCTCAGTTTAGTAATGTATAAGATTATGTCAATCTACATGTACACGTTAGTTTACATGCACCATAAATCCAGAGTTGGATTCACGTATTTTGAAACTGATAGTTGCCATTATGACTGTCATCCGTTACAGAGACATTGTGCTGGGTGAGCCCGGTGTTTGTTAAACCCTTTTAAGAACATCTGTGACAGTTCTTTACATGAGATTCTGATTGTGTCAGAGGAAGCTTGGAAGCCCACAAGTCTGTAAGTTTATTATTATTATTTTCATGTACATGTACATGTGGGCGACTAAATGCACACCATACGATCCCTTTATCACTTTGGAGGTAATGTGTAGTGTATACAAATCAATCTTGGGACTTTATAGAGGATTACTGTAATGGTATACATCTGGATGTACACAACATTATCATTTCCCTTTGACAGAGTCATTTCACTAGTGTGTTTTTGGCATGTGAGGAGGAAACTGGTGACATTTTGATTTAGGGTTGTTTAATTGTTTGATGACATAATCAAGAAGTTTTGTACGTTTATTGGGGTTGGTTTTCACAATTTTTTTCATAAATATGGAGGACTGACCTTATGTTTGTAATCTTTTGTTGTAACAGTTTTACCCACAAACAAACTTCAAGGCACATAGTACCAGTTCATGGAAGTTCATGGAATAAAGACATTCTTCGAACTAAACTCTGTGATCTACTATTGCTTGAATTTTGGGGTTAGCTACTGGACAGGAGCCAGCGCGGTCAGTGCACACTCTGAGGCCAGTACAGGTATTATATGAGGACTGAAGAGTTTGGAAATCAGAATTATTTGTGGACATTGAAACAGATCATTTGTTTCATTTCTTGCAAATCCTGATATTTTTAAAGAAATACTGTTCATGCATTTATATTTACACAGTACGATTGAGTTTAATCCAAATTAAAACAACTTTTTGATGCAACACAATTTGAGGACACTTTTAGTGTTGCATTGGCAACATCAGTGGGAAACAACCAACTACTGCAAGTGCTAGCGGGCAGCTCTTTACACATTTGAACATCTGATGGCCTGCACAAGGTGATAATGCCCTAAAAAGCTTTCACTCTGGCCTGAACATTTCCTATCAACTGAAAAATCAACATAAAAGCCATTCCACGGGAATAACATCCATGACCTTCACCACCACTTTCACTACATTATCAGCATTTTCATAATCACCCTAGCTCATGAAGCACTCCTGCACTGAGTTTACAGTAACAAATTTAAACGGCTTGAAATGATTTGGAGAAATTACTGCTTACAGCTTTGGCAGTGTAAAGGTTGGTTAACCGTTGAGTAAGCCTGATCCGCCTGTGAAACAGGAACGAATGAGAAAGACTGAGTGATAGAAAAGGGCCCAAAAATCTGACATTGTATTTTGCTTAAGGAAACTGTTCCTCCTCACACAAATTAATCAATGAAGGAAGGATTTCCAACCCAGACAAAGAGGTATTTTACACTTATACTCATTTGTATGAGCCAGCTCCAGCCATGAATCGGCACTTTTTTCTTGCGTCTGGTCAATTGAAACATTCAGGTTTTTCATTAGGCATAGGCTAGCATAATATTTCTGTTTTGCCAAAAAATGGTGCCAATATACAAGAGTCATTCTACACACCCATTAAGGTTTAGCATATGAAAGACCATATATGGCAGTGGTATTAAGAAAAAGTACACAATTGCTTAAGCAGAAGAAAAGTAGATTCTGGGGGCACCGAGGGGCAGAGAAAGCAAATAAAAATCCAGTTTGTTGACAATTTTTGGCTCATTCCAAGATTCAAAGCAGCAAAATCTCAAGTTCCAGTGTGGTTATCGCCTGCATCTGTTTTTTAGGGGGAGGGGGTGTCAGGCTAGTGCTTTCAGCTTCATTCTTCTTTTTTAATTCTGCTTTTGTTTTTCTTTTCTCTGTTCCCTATTTCTTATTTTTCAAATTTTACCTGTTAGTGAGTGGTTAGTGGAAGGGCAGAGGCAGGGTGGGCGGGTGTTGGGTCTGTGGATGGCTAGGTAGGAGGGGAGGGGATATTGCCGAACATATGCCTCTCATTCTCTTTCCCCCAATAATTATGTCATCGAATGTATAGCACACCCCAATTAAGAAGTTCAGGAACTTCATATACATTATTCAGGGAAGTACCCTGCTCAATGTGGTTAAGTCGTTCTGGTGTTTCACGTATGTGATGTGTCACAACAAAATGAGAGTAAAGTCGCATCTCGCCCTTTTTGTTTTGAGGGTTTAAAGTCATGTTGAAGTGAAGTTTAGTTTTCAGGTTTTGTAATATTTGGAAAGAATAACCCGTCTCCTATTAATTCCAAATAATCTACAGGATCATATATTGAAGGGCATTTTCTCAGCAATTTTGACAAGAGCATTATTCGTGCCTGGCCTGATATAGTGAAAATATGCCGAGAACAAAGACACAAAGCTGCCAGAATAATGTCACATTGCCACCTGATACTTTTACCCTAAGTATTCAATGTATAAACCCCTGGAAAGCTTTTTTTCTACTTAATTCAAAAATACTAACATCTCAATTTCTCAAATTCTGACTTTCAGCTCATTTTGTGGTGAAAGGTCACATATGTGCAACAGTTTGAATGTGGATTCCAACCGCCCAGGTGCAATGGTGTTTGTGCTCAAGCATGGATGGGGGGGTCTTGATCAGGACTTGCCTGTGCGTATTTCCTGTTAACCCTATCACTTTTCATCAGGCACAATATCAAATTTTTCAATTCACACCACTAAAGTGGCTATGTGAGGGATTTCACATCCAAATAATAGGTTGCAAGCTCGAAAGATTTTGCATTTTTTGAGAGATTTCAACTCGTGACATTTGCGTCGAATCGAGCAGCAAGTGCCCAAGCTTACCAACGGAACTACACTAACCTGTGTCAACGAAGGATCCCTCTCATCTGGTGAGCTCGCCTCCCTGGAAGACTGATCATTGTTAGATTCTCCACTTTCTGTCTGTGCCGACTGCAAGTCCTCAGTGGTCAAGGTCAAGTCTGGTTCCTTGTCTGTAATCTGACGATTCCCCATCTCCCCTGACATCTTTGAAATTGGGCAATTGTACGCGGTGTATTTGTACAGGAGTTGGAAGGGGGAGGGGCATGCAAAGCACAAAACGTATTTTCTACATAACGACAAAAAGAACGAAACAAAACAAAGTTACATGGACAAAGCTCCACTTGGGGGTGGAACACTGAAACAATCGGTGTCACAAGTAATTCCACCTTGCAAAGGTCTGCACAAGGAAGCGGCACTTGTGTGTGGGGGGAGGCTAGGAGGCCAGTGGTGTCCCACTTTTTGACAGGGGCCATGGTCCCACTTTTTGCAAGTCTTACAATGGGGTGAGGCTTGATGGATCAGTCTTTAATGGCTGATGTCTGATGTTCTCACAACTGGGCCCCCCACTTTAAAAATCATTCCCCTAGCCAGTGCAAAGATTGGCTGTCCAGTGTTATGTCGTGAAAAGCAGGCTCTTTGTATGAAACCGAGCCCTTTTCTGAGTTTTCACTGGGACTCACTCCGTGGTTGGTGAGGCTGACTTTGCCCCGGCTTCAACCGATGGTCATAACTGATGTCAAACATGATCAAGACAAAATTTGTACGGGGGCAGCCGTAGACATTTGTGACTTTTGATTTTTGAGTAACAGGTTCTTGGGGGTTCAGACAGATCTGATGGGTCTAAGATGGTGCCCCAGCACATCGCCTTATCACTGTGCAGTAGAACTCTTTGGAGAACAAGTCATCACCATGCAGTAGAATGGCCATCGAGATCACCCAATCACACACCGAATTGAAGATGTTTATTTACGGGTGAGGACATCAAGGTATTGGCAATGCCTTCCCATGATCTGGATGATTTGCAGGACCAATTTTCAACACGGGTGGATGCTTTATACAAGCAACTGGTTATTGTTAGACAAGCAGAGTTAGGGACATGCTCCATTGCTGCCAGATTTGTATCAAAAGGGGAGGTGGACATTTTCAAGGTGTGGGTGCATAAAAGGACAAGGTTAGAAGATATCCCTCCAGTAATTCCTGACGAAAATCTTCTTGATCATACTACCTTTCACCAATAATCCTGTCTTCCATCGATCACCAATGGACTTTCATACGAAAAATAGTTTTCCCAAACCGTACATTTTCCGATATACAGCGCCTTGAAAAAGCCGGCCATTTGTGGAGTTAGTGACACCTTCAACTGGAAATTGGAAATACCTTTTTTTGGATATCCAATGTACAGTAGGTACCTGTGCAATGTAACTCTTAAAGTGACTCGACTTTTATCTCATTCAATTTCAAAGCAACTGGATTCAGAAACAACAGTGGAGGGTACACAGTTTCATTCGTGATGACAAGAGTCAAGTTGTGCGTCGATGGTGCAAAACAAAATATCGGTACATGATATAGTTCACCTACATCCTCCACTTACCTGAAGTGCTAATCGACCATCGACGGAAGACTTCATTTAAGATCTTTTCCGCTGAAAAATACCCAGTTTTGATTTAAATGGCCCGACGTGAAAATTTAAATGCCTCGACGCGTAGCTAGCGAAACTTAATAACCAGATCACACGTATACATTAATGTTAAGTGCGCAAAACCACCGCTAGTGCTGGAATTCCCCGTAACGTAACCAATATGCATTGCGTGCGAGGGGAATTCCCAAGTTAGACTGATGTCGCAATAACAAAAATACCCGATACTCGCTACGTCATTTTGCCTACTGACAGGCGAATATCATAATTATGCATGAAAGAACATTTTAGTAATGCGGTGAGAAATTAGTTCATTCTGAGGAAAAACGTGAAAAATAGGGCTGTAGCATATCCGTGGTGAAAAATGGACAGTCTTTTTACCTGTTTTCTAACCTATATAGGTTCGTCAAATTTTAGAAATTAAGCTGGGTTGCGCAAGTGCACGGAGGGTAAATCCCACTGTAATAAGACTCTAAGGGGGATTCCCCGCTATGAAAGGATTTCGCAATCGTGGTAGAATCCCCATATGCGACGTAATGTGAGTTGTTGTGATGTAGGTTAAATCATAGAACGATGTTTACATGTAGGAAGCGTAAAAATTAAACAATGACCTGAAGGTCAATGAATTTTTAAAAGACGTAACAAGACCGGGCAAAGGCATTTCAGGAAGAGCACCATGTCCGTGGAGGCAGAATATTGAGAAACATCGAAGGCGCGCGCGTTTCCGCGCACATCTATGTAAATTAAACGCTGACTGTCAATGAAATCAAGTGACCAAAAAATTCTCCGAGTAACGAGAATTCGACAATGGGCGTAAATCCGGGGTTGGGGGTATATGTCTCCCATTATTGAGGTGCGGGATGGGCTATTGAATCACCCCCCCCACACTTTTTGTGATGAACAAAACAATTAAAGCAGATTGTGAAAAATATACAGGATTTCCCAACGACTTAAATGTTTGCAATACCACTAAAAAGGGGGAGCAATTTAAAAAAGCAATAGGCCTAATTATGCCATTGTGATGGAGGATTCTGCCTAAATTTGATTCATATTACAGATGTACATCTTTATCGTGAACATCGCCCCCACCGGTATATAGTGTATATGGTGTCCCCCCCCCCATTATCAAATTTCCATGGCCGGGCAAGTCACCCCCCACCTTTCCCCATCACACCCCCCCAATTTCCAACACAGATTTACGCCACGGATAGTATTGGACTTCGATTAGCTAGGTAGTTAAATGGGATGGAGGCTCGAGGAAAGATGTGAGTAAAGTTCCAATAACTTTGTTTTGTGTTCTTTGAACAGTGAACAGTTTTGAGTTGCCTCAGATTTCTCCCATGACCGTTGGCGGCTCTTCGCGGTGTCGTGTGGGTGCAAAGGCACCCACTGAAAAGCTGCTTGCACCCACATTTGCACCCACAAATATTTGTCACATCAGTACAGGGCGATCAACCTTTTCGTTTTACGACTCCGCATCATATGCATAACTCAAGAAAAATGAAGGATCCGACGTTTGCATCCACGCGATTTTGCCTTGCCTCACACTTGCAGCCACAGCAACCGAGGTCTGGCGCCGCCACGGCTAATGACTGTGCTACATTCATTCGGAATGAGGTCCCACCCACCACTGGAGGATAGGGGCAGTAGGGCAACCTACTTCCCCCACCCTTCTGGGAAGATACATGCTGCAACTTTGTTAAGGATTTAAAAAGTGAATGTTCAGCACTGTTATTTCACAGTTTCAGGTGCTATTAGAAATTCGGACTATATTCGAATTACATTGGTTATTGAGAAAGTATCAGACATAAGAATTGTCACTCCCGTAAATATTATTGAGACAATTTCTAGGCAAGGGTGGATCCAGAATTACATCTTTTACGAGGGGGAGAGGGAAATTTCTGTATGTAATCCTTTGTTCATGAGTGAAACTAAACAGACTGGACTTTGCACACATTTTGGGGCATACAAAGTAGTCCAACTGGCCTCTCTTTCATTCTCTTTGTGAGGCAGGAGGGATATGTGGTACTGTTGGCCCCTTTATTTATCCACCAATGGATTTAGTCGATATGAAAACAAGAGACACTTCCTTAATTTAAAAGTCGTACATTCTTGGAACCTGAAAATCCATGTCATTTAAGTACACTTTTTTTCGGAGACTGGAGAAGCTAGTGCCATATAAGTTTATAATATACCGGTAGCGAAGATCGTTAGATCACCAAGCGACAAAACCAAAAAATGTGATATCCAGGTATTCAGAGCCACATTTGCCATGTTGTGCCAGAATTTATTTTCAGTTACTTGATCAGCTATAATAATAAATTTGATAAGTATAATTACAACTGATAAACTTGATCTTATATTTTATTGAACTAATTAAGAGGAAGCGTGGTCAAGCACGGTAATAAAACTGGACTGGCAGAGCTGAATGACCAGCCGTTCCAACTACTACTAGTAAGTGACCCTTATTTGATGACGTATGGTAGCTTAATTTTTGAATTCAAGTTACCGAATGCCAACTAGCTTTCTGAAGATTTTGGAATGTGTATAGAATACGCAACTTGACATAATTCAGATGTAAACTGATGCTACAGTACTGCCACAATTCTCATTTTCGTCTAGCTTTTGACAGACGGCATGTCAGTGCCAAAATCATTCCAGTAAAGCATTGTAGCGTCCTCTGTTGTCCACTGGCGTTAAAGCTGTAATGATTGGTAAGTTGACGCATGACATCATTCTTTGACATTGCATGTGGAAACTACAGAAGCATAGCTAGGCCTTGCTGAATCGCCTGGGCAGATTACTATTTCGCCCGGGCGAATAAGTACAGTCATTTTGTTTCAGTCTTGTCCTGAATAATGCTTCCATATGAAATGGACCGTGGGGGAAGTTTATTTAACCTTCTCCTTACGTCTTCTTGTTAAACCTGACGGGGATTTTGAGGAACGTGTAAAAATTTGGAAGTCTTCGTACGAACTTCAAGTTCAGGCTCTTGTAAGAACTTTCAATGTTTAGCCCATTCATGGAGTTTTGACAAGAAGTTTACACAGAATCACAGCTGTGGGGAAACAATTTAAGGCTCGCACAGGCTTGAACTCTCGCCTTTATTAATATGCATGACATAACATGTTCAATATCTCCAAAACGACAACAAGCGTTGGAAGCTTTTTCATTTAGGCCCAGTCCTTTCACTTACTGTTCAGCTATGAAAATGACACGGTACGTGAAATAAGCGAGAAGCGGAAGTGGGCAATATAGATTTCAGTATAAGGGCCCATAAACAAATAAAAGGGTACGTACACGGTAGGATGGTATCGTTTTTGCGAATCACAGTTGTATTTTGTGACGTACAAAAGGACTTGTGTCCCATTTGGGAACTGGAGTGACCGGATTACTCACCATCCATTACAGTAACAAATGCTGAATGATTTAACCGTAAGGGCAAAAAAGTCTCCGGTTTCTGGTGAGTGTGCTGCCAAACGTGCTTCAGATGTCCACCTGACAGTAATTTATACTATCATATAATGACACCGTAGCAACAGCTGCGGCTATACGCCCAAGCCTTTGTACTTGCCACCTGAGAGGCCCTTATGGCCTGGTAGGAATAACCAAGAAATCGCATAAATTGTTGGGACTACTGGTAGGCCTACTGTTTGAATGACCTGTACTGATTACCTACATTTTGGCCCGTGTAACTTTCACTACATTTTCCACTTAAACGGCCAATTTGAAGCAGTTACATTTGTTTTTGTCTGACACTTAAGTAGCCTGTACCCTTGTGAAAACAAAACTTCATTCACATCAAGTCAGAGGTTGAAAATCAAACAGGTATTCTCTTTTGTGGTGCTGAAAGAAGCTTTGGATATCGGATTTCTCGTGCCAGATGTAAATAAACTGTGAATATCTGCAGTTGAGTGGTGTTTGGAAGTGAAATCACACTCTTACAAACACTACTGAAAATGGGATTTGGCGTAGCTGTATTTCTCGCCACCTTGGAATGTTTTAGCGCAGGCTTCAATAAAACAACTGACTTGCTATCAGAGAGGGGTGCACAGTTCACTTGAGGATCCTAATTTTCTTATTCTCCTTACATCAGCGTGACAAACGACCTACTCATACCAGCAGGTTCAGTTGTTTGATTTTTTTTCAAGGCAAAACGAATGCCTAAATGTTGAATGGTTCAGACAAGACTCTTTACAATCCCAGGTGCTTCAATGCAAACATCTTTTTGCACTGGAGGGTATAAACGATTACTCCCTTTGTTAGGTTGCAAGGCATTTTTTATATCTAAGTACGCAAGTCACAGTTTGTTGATCTTACAGCAAGAAGTTAATCTTATGATTTTTGCAATCTATACGATCTATTTGTTCTTACGATAGGAAGTCTTTCCGCTATTTTTTTCGATTAAGGCTTTCGATCTTTTCTCGCCGGTTGTTTTAATGTTTGCTTTAAGGCTTTTGGGGCTTCAGCACCTTGGCAGGCTCTACATCCGGCAGCATCATGGTGTTGAAGATTGACACCAGCTTCATGACGTCCTTGTGATCATCAGAGACGGAGCGCACGGAGCGTCTAGCTCTGGTCGACTTTTTCTGTACAAAGAAAAATATCGTTATATGTCAATCCGCCTTGAAAAAAGCCGAATGGCGAGTGCTCATTTCATTGGTAGCGATGCCACGTCAAGGCATACATTTCATAGTTGTTCGTGAACCAGCGAGGTGCAGTTCCCACTTAAGACGCCTCCGTTACAAGGAAAATTGCGCCCCCTCTCGGTCCTGGTCGGGGCTGATAGACCGATCCAGTAAGCCCGCGTACAGTGCATGTGGGCAATGAACACGTGCTTCTCTCCGATGCCACACTGTCTGGTGCAGCCGCAGGCGTCACGCGCGTACATGTTGGAAACAAGTCACAGCTCTGCTTGATCAAGTGACTGGAAAAGGTTTTAAAGGATCGATACACGGGTATTTACGAATGAATACATTATCAAATACAAAAATATTGACTGCTTTGAGTGGTTAGCCTCCCAAGGCAATCCATGGAGTAGGCCTATTTTATTTTCTTGAGGCGAAACCAAGGCAAAATTGGAATGCCCGCGCATGACACAAGACGAAACTACCAATATTTTTTGAAACATCTCTTTCACAGATTGATTTAACTAATAACTGATTAATTTGTTTTAACTTTATATGAAAATAGGGGGGGGGTCTGTTTGAATAAGAAATCTTTAAAGTTTAGCAGTACTACCTCTTCACAAAATGTTTGAACTCGGCTCTATGGATAGCGCTTCGGAACGCGCGTCGTGCAACGCGCACATTTGCACACAGTGCCGGTGGTCATGCGTCTTTGGTTGCTACGGATTATAGGCCTACTAGTACTTTGGTTGGTAGTTTTTAGCGACTGGCTCTCGGTCAATCAAGATACAGAACACTTGGGTGAAATTTTGTGATAAGAGCTGTGAGGATCGTTCTTCAATCAGATAAACTGTTGACAAGGGAACTAGCCACATGTTAGGTCAGTTAGGACTATACTTCAAAGCCAAAGTTAGGTTTTTTGGGTAGGCCTATAGTTGCTTTGAGTGGCAACAGGAACCCAAGGGCTATATTTTTCATGGGGGGAACAGAAAAGTTACCTCTTCATTCTAAACAAGTCTGAAATTTAGTGGAATCGACATGTGAGCTATTTTCCTGGTGATCCTACCAGACCAAAAGGGCAATATGATAACTGACAATTGGAAACAATGTGTTTTCTTGTTGTGAGAAAAAAAGACAGGCTTGGGGAGAGTGGCTAATGTTTCTAGTTTTGTGGCTTTGGTCGTGATGCCCAGAAGCACGGCTTCTAAAAGGTGGTTTCAACGAAAGTGTTGCCAAAGCGGGAAATTTACAGCTGTCAATAGGTGCTGGACGATTCAGTGATTATGAAAAGTGCTGATCCCACTCATATTGAATTTACCGGGGATTATATGGAATTCCATATCTGCCGTCGTGCGTCACCCGTCGTCCGTCGTGCGTCGTGCGTCGCCCGTCGTGCGTCGCTCGTCGTGCGTCGTGCGTCGCCCGTCGTGCGTCGTCCGTCGTGCGTCGCCCGTCGTCCGTCGCCCGTCGTGCGTCGTCTGTCACCCGCCGTCCGTCCTGCGTCGCCCGTGGTTTTTTTTTTG
>NW_019091581.1:132803-175078 GCF_001949145.1 Acanthaster planci | reverse complement strand
GACGGACGACGGGCGACGGCAGATATGGAATTCCATGGGATTAGGCATCAATATTAATTTTACCCTAACAATCATATTGCAAACACTATGGTGTAGTTGATCTGGTTTTGGGTGATAGAGCCGGGTCGGTTTACTCGCCCCATGCAGTGTTACACGTAGAATTGTTGAAATGGTCGATCGAGGCTGAGTTTGTTACGGACTGAAAAACGTCTTTATACCTGTTGACAGAAAGACGGTACGTCAAACCACCTCGAAGGATCGGCGATGCCTCTCTTGAAGTTGACAAAAGACGTGGAACTGACGAGCGGTATTGCTGTCGATCAACAAAACCGTAACATTTTCCCATAATTTTGTTGGAGCACAACAATACGAATAAAGAATGAGAAATGAGGCACTTCCTCGAGGGACACGCCAACGGGAGAATGTAAAGCTCTTTGAACGTCTCTGTGAAAGAACTCATTTTTCTTCAATTAATTTGATGTAGTGTTGATTCATTTCAGTGGCGTAAATTTGTGTCAGCGTTTTAGCTATCGTCTTCTCGAATAAAGCATGACGTCATATGTAGGAATCCCTTCGTTATTTAGATCAGTGTGCATACGAACGCAGCGCACATTCTGAATATTAAAAAAGACAGCGTAAGTAAGTTGTTATCGAAGTGGTTGTCGACATGGCCAACAACAGCAGCAAATAATGAGGAATTGTTTTAAAGCTTTAATGGACGTGAGGACCTCTGCAAAGGGAAGCAGTTTATCCGTGGCCCAACTATGCGAATATTGATGAGGTAGTTCGACCCGAAGATTAATAGATTCAGCAAACTTCGACCAGTTTCGGGAAATTCCGCCCCCTTTTAATCATGTGACCATGGTGGCTGCCGGAACTATATGTTTTAAAAAAGTAAGTATCTTTTGGTCTAGGAACTCAGGACTAGACAGAAGGGATAACGCCGCTACAGCAGTGTTGGCTAGGACTTACGTGGTTCGGTTTGTGTAGCCTCACCCACCAGCAAGGTACCAGCGAAGATGCAGTTTCCGTGAGTGACGGACATGCTAACATTTCCACTGACGACCTTGGGCTCATCGACGGGGAAAGAGAAGGTGTCTAGGGTCAGTTCGTTGTCCCCAAGATATGAACTACCATCGAAGTGAGCGGTCTCTGCATACGCCAGCAATGGCAGAAACCATGAATATGTACAGATCATTTGTAAATTATATTTGTTTGGAGATGAAAGGTCATGGTGGAGTGGCCAAAACGTCTCCTTAATGAGCATGTCCGGTATTCTAACAGCACATGCCCAACTGAAGCCTGTCCGAGGTCATTGGACACACGTGCGAGGTCTGCCCTATCAGCGCAGACTCATGCGCGAGCTTTGTTCCCGAATGACCTTGCTGTTTGACATACCGAACTAGCTCATTCCAAAGGAGGAAACTACGGACCTGACGTCTTGTGAAAATGACTGTACATTTCGATCGAGGTGGTTCGAAAAAGTCCCTCTTCCAAATGAAACTCGTGTGAATCGAATTCGTCTGGTCTGAGTTAAAGTTGGAGTCGGGAGGGAATGAATTTCCACGGGACTAGAACGGGATTTTAATTGACAAAATTCTTTTCTCTTCCGAATTAAGAGCGCTTCCAGCTTATTTTGAAGTATGGTTTGCTTTCACTAGGGAAACAAATTTCAGCTTATAGTCTCATTTCAGACACCGTGGATCTGTGTATAAAAAGACGACTAAAAGTCTACTGGGTACAGTCCCGGCTTAGAAAAAGACTAACCAAACCAACGGACCAGACATACATGAGTGATATTATAAATACGACTATTCTTCGTAAGTTACGCTTCAAATGTAACAGATTTCCTAATAACAAAAGTCCTGACAAATAATGAAGCAGAAGTCTAGCTTTATTCAAATTTATTGAAAACCCTGAAACAAAGACGGATTTTTTCCTCACTTGGAATGCATTGCATAAACTCCCCACGGGCTTCAGTCTTGGTGCAATTTTGCCCAATGATGGTGTACATGACATTCTGAAATACAAAATACGTACAAAATGTAAATTATAAAGCGTGAAGTCATGTGATTCTAACTTCTACGGTTTGATCTTTTCATTTGCAGAAGTGTTCCCTTCAACACTTGAAAAACAATCCAGGTCATCTGACTAGTGAATTCTTAACGTTTACGCCATATACAGTTCCATCACAACGGGCCTCCAGTGCCTAGTATCATAGAACCATGCATGATTGTCTTTGGGATCGAATCTTCCACGGGCAACCTCAAGAAATTATTCGTGACGTTTTCGTAAAAAATGACACCATGTAACACGCTAAACAACTCTTCGCCCACTGCTCGATGAAATGCAGACAACGTGACAAGAATCGGGCGTGGCTGGGGCACTGCAAAACAGGGCCATGTAGGAGCTCTTGTCGGTCAAGCACAACTGCACGAAGCGCAAAGCCCGGTTAAATGCTGTGAGCGCAGCTCTTTGGCCAATATGGCTGACGCCTAAAAGGTCATCACAAAAGTGAGCGTTTCTCCTTTTTTACTGAGGAAGAAATTTCAAAACTTGTCACAATGTTGATGTGTGACTAAGAATTAATTCTATCAAACGATAAGAGCAAATTTACACGACATTCCAATATCCAATATCATCTACTGAAAAGCATGAATTTATTTGAAAGTAACAACTTTGTCTGGCGATTTAATGTCAGACTCACAGAGGAAAATGGGGACTTGTACACAAAGGATTCATTTGCGTATCTATATGCAAGTGTTCCATATTTGTTAAACAGGTGGAATATTTCCACTTTGTGATGGATTAGATGTTCCGTTTTGTCATTTACATGTAGTAAAATTACCACTGCACTCATTAGCATCCACTATTGTTGTAACATTGGTGGTTGACTGGTAATCGATAGGAAAGAATTAATAAATATGGGCGATTCACAATAGTGCGCCTCCAAGAGTTTGCTACGCGTTGGCCAATCACATTTAATGGCTGAGTTCGGGCGGGTTGTTCTCGTGTTTTCACAAACAGCTCGATTTGTTGTTCGGCTCGAACGTCGCTCGAACGTCGGGAACGTACAACCGGTTATCGGTACTAGTTATTTGTAGCTGCAAGCAACATATCGTTGTCCCTGTGCATTCTTTGAAAGTTAATTTTTGGATAATTGGGCTAACTTCTTTTCAATTAAAAATAATTTCTGTCATGGAAAATTATTGTTAATTTTAGAAAGTTTCCCTTGTTTCCAGCTTTTTAAGCCATCTCGATAGGTTTTGCAGCTTTTTAAAAATCAAATCTCACGAGTTTTTCCGTGTGTTCGTGTAAAACCCTGACGAGGAGGCGTGTGAACCTGTTCCGAGAACAGTGTTTTTGGGTCATGTTCCCGCTGTTCGAGCGCGAGAACACGAAACTCGTTCAAGAACAGGCCGCCCGAACTCGACCAATACGCGAGTAACAGTAACCTGTCGAAAAACTCTTGGAGGCGCACTTTTGTGAATCGCCCGTATGGAAATCATCAACCTTACCTTCTTTTTATCTATGATGACTTTTATCTTTGTGAGTCTTCCCAAACTGTATGAATCGATTTCTTCCCCTAGCCTTTCATTTGTGAAGTCAAAGGCTATGTCAACAAGGTTAAGCTGGGCTAGTCCCTGGCCGGAGGGCAACTTTATACCTTGGAGCTGATCTGAGTATAAAACGCACAAAATGGTACGGACATGAATCGCAGGGTTCACGGTATATCCTCCACTTTTTAAACTGGGAGGGGCTATTGAATCAATCCCCCATTTTTGTTCTGAGAAAAAAAATAAGGCAGATTGTGTAGAACCTTACAGACTTCCCAACAACCAAACTGCATTCAATAGCACTCAAACGGGGGAGAGCAGTCGAAAGCCATGAATTGACCTTTCTGGAGTAAGTTTCTGTAGGAATGTGAAACCAGTACATCTGTATCATGAACACCGTCCCTATAGTGTAACATGGTGTCAGCCACCCCTCCCTCAAATTTCCATGGCCGAACACTTCAAAAGCTGTGGTGTTAAAAACAACACTTTTAGTGAAATCAGATGACAGCACTATAAGGTGTTACTTTAACACTACTGGTG
The DNA here is from genome assembly GCF_001949145.1 of Acanthaster planci. Next base: position 170,981 of record NW_019091581.1, on the reverse strand, counting down.
TTACTTTACACACCTAAAAGTGTCAAAATGCATTGGAAGGTGTTAAAGTGACACAAAAAGTGTTGAGATAGCACCAGAAAAACACCACTGAAAGATGTTGGTGTGGTCCTCTGATAAAACGCAGGTTTAATGTAACACCCGGTTTTTGCAGTGAGCAAGTCCCCTCAATTCCCTCATCCCTCAAGGTCCGGCATAATTTACGCCACTGCAAAATGGTCATTGCTGAAATCCAGTGGCAAACAAACACATCAATCAATCCAAAACAACTCTTTCGTGATCTTTTTTGGGGGGTGTGTGCTATTTTTGTCAGTGACATCATTTGCCCCCTAAGCAATTCTTCCCAATCCAAACTTAGGCTCCTTTCGGCAAAGAACCCTCGGACCGTGGCGGCATGCACAATTATTTCCACAAAATTTCCCACTGATCTTTACTACTCACTTCGACTGAAAAACATCGATCATGCAGTAATATGTACACAGCAGATCAGCATGATAATTTGTGGAGACCAGCGGGGTGCAGAATGATGCTAGATCATTACTCAATTACTCGGAAAGAGGGGACTTAGTAGGCCTATGGGGTAGGGAATGAAAACTTGGCCAAAATTATTTAGACCTGCACCTTGACTCCTAACCTTAATGGATTCCTTATTGAATGCACCGACGAAGCCTTTCGCTTTCCTGAAATTTGCGTGATGTTGCAGCACAGGTATTAACAAGATTTATTATTAAGCAGGAACGACTTTACATAACAGTGCAAATGGGGGGCCAACGAAAGAAAAATGATCTCATTTTTCCCCCTGAAAAATATGCGCATAAGGTACACACAAAGTACATGTACACGTACATGCACGTGCGTATTCATCACGCGTATACACGTAGTGGTCTGAAACTGTTACAACAAAAGTCAAGGGTGGAACTGCGGCATGAAAAGCCGCGGCCCGAAATTACACACGACTCTACGATTGTGGCCACAGACAGTTCCCACAGAGTCGTGTATAAGTTCAACCCACAGCCACATAAATCGCACGCGGCCTCAGTTTCCAGTGTTGTTTCTGAACTTGGGAGAAAAGGCACAAACTGCAAAAACCTAACTGGGTCTTTTGGAACAAATTTTACCTGCGCGGATTACGAATTGCGGTGCCGTGCAGCAGTAGTTATCGGCGTCAGCAACCAAGACGGTAGCTGCCAGCAGTGCAACTAGACGCACAACGGAACAGGGATTCATCTTCACGAACTTTCAGTCTAACTGAAGTCAATCTTATGCTTGTTAGAAGCAATTGCCGACCCAAATGGGCTTATTCTAAACTAATGACTGCGTGCCTGTGACGTGAGAGTGCGACTTCGATTTGCTTCCAAAGATCGTATACTTCCAACCCCGAAGCGATTTTTCCCCGTACCACATATTAACTATGGTTCCATTGTGTTGCGCACAAATGGTCATGCATGAGGTTCAGAGGTCAAAAGATATAATAAAATCGGCACCTCAATTTCGCTTGCTGTGTACATGTACATGTACTGTACATGTACATGCACATGTGTACATGTACAACCGCGTACAATATCAGCGAGTACTTGAAGTTAGTCGGCTTTTTTAGTTCGTGAACGTCGTGCATGTAGCCGCTGCGATGAAGTCCTCGGTGCCCAAGCTGGCATTTAGACCCATTGTCAGGGGCGGATCTAGGGGGCGTAGGGGCACACGCTAACCTTTTAACCCAAAAGTGAATGAATAAATGAATCAATTAATTTCAAACAGAAGAAGAGGGATGGAGAAGAAAAAAGAGGAGTCAAACTGCCTGAAATTGCACCCCAGAGCGGCCTAGAATCCAAAAATGACACTGATCAGATGCCGTAAGGGCTGCGCTTCGCGCTACTCGCTCACGCGGGCCTTCTATCATTGCTGTTTCCGTTCACACCCCACCCCCTTTGGAAAATCCGAGATTCCCCCCTCCCCCCTTTGGGAAAATCCTGGATCCGCCCCTGATTGTCGTCGTAGTTGTGGAATTTTGAGCTGTGTTTTGAATAAAGTCTTCAAGTTGCTTGAATGATCACACTCATACCCCCTCATGTTAAACCAATGAGATTCCTACGATTGCAACATAACGGTTAAATTTAGCTTCATCTTAAACGTGGGTTGACCACTTTAACATTAGCTACGAAGGCCAACAATTTTTAAGCACACGTAGCCCACTTGAAATAAAGAATTCTGTGGAAAGAGAACTGAGCCCTGCTCAGTGTAGTCCCTTGTTGTGTTCCTTACTCCATGGGGGAATCATGTTCATTTCTTTATGCAACGTACATGTACATTTACATTGCCATGTACATGTAAGCCCAGGGCTGTTGTTGGCAGCTATGGTTTGAACTTCTTTGTATGATTGAAATCATTTATGGCACTGAGCTAGATTTCCCAGTCGGCTGTCATGTACGCGTACAATAGTCACGCAGACAGAATTTAATATACATGTACTGTACTTCAAAGTTCAAGCATAAACTTGCAACTTGCTTTCAACTTGAACACCGTGAAATAGTGTGATGTGTTGAGTACACTGTCATCATGTACGATGAGCTGAGGGCGTAAAACGCAAGTACAGCTGGCGGCTAGCTTCTGGGTCAAAACTCTCTCATGAATCATGTATGACTTAATGTAAACTTGGCCCAACCAGACGGTTTTATTTACACCTATGGCGAATATGTGGTACGTTAAAGAAAATCAGTGCCCGGAAGGCCAAGGGCAAAGTTCGTGCGTGTACGAATACACCTGGGCACGTGATAATTACAAGACCCGTCAAATATAACAGCACTTCAGATAAATGCAATCAGATTTTAGATATTATTCACTCACTCTCGTCGTGTTTTGTTTCAAACTTTGTTTTAAGCTTCTTGCATTAATACAACTAGCAAAAATTTTGACGATTTGTTCTTATGTTTTGGTCAGCTAGTTTTGAGAAAAACCATCAGACAAAATCCTTTTCATTTGTTTATGGTTGTTTCAACCCCTTCGATTTTAATGGAATGCCCCTACTCCTCAAAGTAAAACAGTCTTTCGTACATTTGGTTCTTCACTATCTTTTCTCCTGTATGGTATACTCCCTTTATTTGGAATCACACCGGGCCTTTTATTCACTTAATTACAGGTCCTTTCGAGAATTGGGAACTATATTGTATAAAGTATGGTTGGAGTTAGGAGCCTGTTCATAGGTAGGCCTTCTTTCCCTTCCTCGGAAAGAACTTGTCACCCCAGATAATAATTCCCTTAGTGCACTGCTGATTCCATATGTTTCTATTAATAAATTCTATTAATGAGTCTGTTTCTTTTGTTTTCTTTCTGTGGGATGGTAAGGGTAAAAATAATACCAGAGAACAATTATATTGCCGGGAGAAATCCGCATGGTTCCGACGAGTGAGATTTAAGTTTGATAAGCTCCCGATGTCTCAAATTTAGACAAAACCAAAGGCCAGTTTTGTTAATTGAGTTGGACACAAAGGATAGTTTGACAGCCACCTTGCTCTACCTAAGCCATCCGGAGCTAAGAAACTACGTAACGGTTACCATCAATTCAGGCTTGAAAGGGAGCAGAACTCAACCAAGAAAAAACATCCAGACTTGAAGAAGCTCACAGGTTAACTACCTTATTTCTGCTTTATTTCAACTGAATAACAGTGTAAAATGTTCCATTTGTGTGAAATTTGAACATGTCAGAGTTACAGAATTCTATATATTTATATTATAAATAAAACTTTGAGTTTTACAAGTTATAAGTAAGGCTGGTTACATACACTGATTGTTGATGTACCTTGTTTTTTCCTGTATAGTTTGGAAATTAAGGAATCCATACTCAGAAGGTTTTGTTTATTCCCGTAAATTAAGATGTCCGCTCGATAGTGCTTACGACTTAACATGTCAATGAGGCGACCAGAACTACCTGAGTAGCTATACCCAAACCTTTGTACTTACTACCTGAGAAGCCCTTATGGCGCGGCGAAAGTAACCAAAGAATCGAATAAATTGCAGGGACTACCGGAGTATCGTTTTAAGTGACCTGTACTGATTACCTCTATTCTGACCTGAGTTATCTAATCACGTTACCACTTACCTACAGCATTAAAGGAACCGCAAATTTGAAACAATTTAAATCCTTTTTTAAAGTCTGACAATTAAGTGGCACTTGTAAGCCTATAGCCTGTACCCTTGTGAAAACAAAACTTAAAGTGAGGTCTGAATTTACATCAAGTCAGAGGTAACTGAAAATCGAGTACGTGTTTTCCTTTGTGGCTCTGAAACAAGCTTTAGATATTGGATTTCCTTTGCCAGATGTAAATAAACTGTGAAGATCAGCAGCCGAGATGGAATGAGAAACTCATTTTGAGTGACGTTTTGAAGTTGCATTCTTACAAACACTATATTGAAAATGAGATTTGGTGGAGCTGTATTTCTCGCCACTTTTAGAATTTTTTCTAGCGCAAGCTTCAATAAAACAACTGACTTGCTATCAGCATCTGACGGACGTGCTTGAGGGTCCTAATTTTCTTATTCTCCAGGCTTCAGCGTTGTTCTCTAATTGCATTTAGTCAATTTACACGAAGGTTTCGTATGCACTCTCTTTTTGTGTATCAGTGTCCTCACTAGGGTGAAAACATCTACATGTACATACCAGTTGGAACTTTAGAATTCAGTTGTTTAATGTTGTTTTCAAGGCATTCTGTTGGAAACGAAGGCCTGAATGGTTAAAAACAAATCTCTTTACAATCCCGGGTGCGCGCTTGAATGCAAACATCTTTCCTCCACTAGAGGATGCATACGATCACGGCATTTGTTAGGCTGCAAGGCTTTTTTTTAAGATCTGAGTACAGGTGCCACTGTGTTGACCCTACAGCAAGAAGTTAATGTTAATCTTATGATTTTTGCAATCAATACGGTCTATTTCCTCTCATAGGAAGAATTTCCAAGGATTTTCTATGGATTATTCTGCTATAATTGCGATTAAGGCTTTCGTTCTTTTCTCGCCGGTTCTTCATTGCTTGCTTGAAGGCTTTTGGGGCTTCAGCACCTTGGCATGCCCTACATCCGGCAGCATCATGGTGTTGAAGATTGACACCAGCTTCATGACGTCCTTGTGATCATCAGAGACGGGGCGCACGGAGCGTCTAGCTCTGGTAGACTTTTCCTGTGCCAAAGAAAAATATCGTTATGTCAATTCGCCTTGGGCAGAAGCACCCCCCCATCGGTTGGAAAAAGCCAAGTGGCGAGTGCTCATTTTATTGGTTGCGATGCGACCGCAAGGCATACATTTCATAGTTGTTCGTGAACCAGTGAGGTGCAGTTCCCACCTAAGGAGCCTCCATTACTTCGGGAAATTGCGCTCTCCTTCGGTCCTGCTCGAGGCTGATAGACCGATCCAGTTAGCCCGCGTACAGTACATGTGGGCAATGAACACGTGCTTCTGTCCAAATCTACGCTACATGGTGCAGCCGTAGGCGTTCCGAGCATCCATGTCTAGTCTTGGTTCCAAGACCTTTCAGTAGTTTATTCCGAGACACAAAACTATCACTCATACGCACAACAACAGGGCGCTATCACCACATCGTTATCTTCCTGTGATTCCGATTCGTGTGGTGATATTATCACAATATACGTGTAATCATTCGTGTGACGGAATAAACTACGGTCTTGGAAACAAGACCAGTGCATGTATGTCGGACACAAATCACAGCTCTGATGGATCGAATAACTAGGCGAGGCCTTAATGAATCGATATTTTGACGAATGAATACATTATTAAGTATACAAATATTGACTGCTTCGAGTGGTTAGCTTCTCAAGGCGATTAATGCATGGAGAATTTTATTTTCTCGAGGCAAAGCCGAGGGAAAATGAAACGTACGCGCATGACACAACATGAAATGGTCATTATTTGGTTTATAACACCCCTTTCACAAATTTTGCTTGATTTAAGTGATAACTGATGAATTTATTCCAACTACATAGAAAAATAGCCTACGTCAGTTTGAATAAGAAACTTGTTAAAAATTTACGAGCACACTGTTCCACGCTACCTCTTCACGAATTGTTTGAACCCGGCTATGTATAGATAGCGCTTCGGCATGCGCGTGACGCGCACATTTGCAGACAGTGCCGCTGGTCGTGCGTACAGTTCTTTGATTGCTACAGGTAAAGTACTTTGGTTGCTAGTTCTTAGCGACTGGTTTTCGATCAATCAAGGTACAGAATCTATGGGTGAAGTTTTCCAGCTAATGATTGTGCAGATCGTTCTTCTATCAGGTACGCTGTTGTCAAAGGAACTAGTCACATTTTAGGTCAGTTGTAGGCCTACACCTTAAAGCCAAAGGCACCCTTTTCCAGGTTTATTTTCTTTGAGTGGCAACAGGAACCCCAGGGTCATATTTTCAGGGGGGGCACCTCTTTATTCTCCACATGTCTGAAATGTAGTGATCGTGTCAGAACGAAAGGATAATATAGTATTCGACAATGGGAAACAATGAATTTTTCTCTCGTAAGCGATGTGAGATCAAAGAAAGGTTTGGATATAGTTGCTGAGGTTGCTGAAATTCTGTGGTTTCGGGCGTGATACCCGGCAGCAGGGCTTCTAATCGATGATGGTTTCAACGAAAGTAGGCCCTACATGTATTGCCAAATTGGGTAACTTACAGCTGAAAAGGTGCTGGACGATTCGACGAATAGGACAAGTGCTGATCCCACTTATATTGATTTTTTGTATTCAACCACACTTATTTTATTTGGGCTCAGGATGGTATCAGTGTTAATTTCACTCTAGCTATCATGTTGCAAACACGATGGTGTAGGCCTAGTTGATCTTGTTTTGGATGACAGAGCCGAGTTGGTTTTCCTGTACACATTACTCATCCCATTACACGTAGTATTACACGTAGATTTACTGAGAATTGTTAAAATGATCGATCGAGGCTGTTTGTTTGGGACTAAAATTTGAGACTTGCGTCGGTGTTACTTATCTGGCAGCAACACTCCCTGATTCGGGAAAACACGTCTTTATACCTGTTGACAGAAGGACGGTACGTCAAACCACCTCGAAGGATCAGCGATGCCTCTCTTGAAGTTGACGAAAGACGTGGAACTGACAAGTGGGATTGCTGTCGATCAACAAAACCGTAAAATTTTTCCATGATTTTGTTGGAGCACATCAACACGAGAAAGAATGAGAAATGACGTACTTCATCGAGAGACACACCAAAAGCAGAATGTAAAGCCCTTCAAACTTCTTGCTGCGAAAGAATTCATTTTTCTTCAACTGGTCAATTAATTTGATTCAGAGTTGATTTATTTCAGTGGCGTAAATCTGTGTCAGCACCAGGTAGCCAACAGCCACTAAATTACAGCATGACGTCATGTTCAGGATTCCATTCTATTTTTTAAAATCATCGCACACACGTCTGCTACTACATGTATGTACATTTTAAAACAGTATATAATTCAAGTTGTTCAGAAGTGGTGATCGACATACCCAACGGTACCAGAAAATACCGAGGAACTGTCTTCAAACTGTAATTTACATGGATAAATCTGCAAAGAGAAACAGTTTATATGCGACCCGAAGTTGCCGAATATTGACGAGGTGGGCCAACCCAGAAATTAATGTAATGAATTCAGAACATATCAACCAGTTTCGGGAAATTCCTCCGGTTTTAGACACGTGACCAGAACTAATCTTTTTTGATCTGGGAACTCAGGACTAGACAGAAGGGATAACGCCGCTATAGCAGTGTTGGCTTAGACTTACGTGGTTCAGTTTGCGTAGCCTCGCCCACCAGCCAAGTACCGGCGTAGATGCAGTTTCCGTGGGTTACGGATACGGTAACATTTCCACGGACGACCTTGGGCTCATCGAGGGGGAAAGAGAAGGCGTCTAGGGTCAGTTCGTTGTCCCCAAGGTATGAACTACCATCGAAGTGAGCGGTCTCTGCATACGCCATCAACAGTATAGCAAATATGAAAATGTACAGATCAAGAGCACAAATTGTATTTCTTGCAAATCAGAAGTGGCCCAAACCTTCTCTCTCACTGAGGGAAACTGGGAGCTAAGGTCTATCTTAGAGTGAAAAGGGCTCTAACTTTCGATTAAGGTGGTTTGAAAAAAAATCTCTCCAATTGAAGTTCCAGTGAAATCTTATTTTACTCAGTCTTAATGTGGGTGACTTTCAGTCGAATTCGTCTCGTCGGAGTGAATTTTCACTTGACTAGAATGAGATCTCAGTCAATTTCAATCGACTGAAAGGAACCTTTTCTCTTCGGAATTAAGAGGGCTTCCAGCCCATTTCGAAGTGTGGTTTGCTTTCATGAGGAAGTAAATATGACAGATTGGTCTGATTACAGTCTCCTTCTAGACACCGTAGATCTGTGGCACTACTACAAGTCTACTACGTAGTTTCGGATTAGAAAAAAAAATAGCCAAAATACAATTACCGGCATGATTGAATTATATACCATGTCTAAAAATTATGATACACAAAATGTAACAAATTTCCTTGCCACCAATGTCATGACAAATAACAACGTGAATGTCTAGCCTGATTCCAATATATGAAATATCCCCAAACAGAGACGGATTTTTTTCCTCACTTGGAATGCACTGCAGGAACTCCCCACGGGCTTCAGTCTTGGTGCAATTTTGCCCAATGATGGTGTACATGACATTCTGAAATACAAAAAACGGGTATTCGAAAGCGTGGAGTAATGTAAAAGTGACTTCAAATCAAGTTTGATCTAACCATTCACAAGAGTGCTTCATACCATTTATTGCAACACGTGAACAAAATCCAGGTCGTCTGACTGGTGTGTCTCAGGTTGCATCCAAATCCGTTTTCTTTAGTCAGGTCTAGGTCTTCACTCAACTGGAAATACTCGAAGACGCGCAGACAATAGACCTAGCCACAGCTCTAGAACCCGTTTCAGACACGGCCGCAAAATTATGCGTCTGCGATATATGTGCGAGTCTTCTATCACAGTGGGCGTCCTCAAGCATGACCGTGCACGACTTTATCTTTTGGGATCGAGTATTCTACGGGTAACCTCATGTTATTATTTTTACCATTGTAGTCAAAAACATATATAACACCCTAAACAACTCTTGGCCAACTGGTTGGTGAATTACAGACCACGTGACACGAATCACCAGGACCAAAGCATGCACAGCGCAAAAAACAAAAACTGCACGAACGTGCAAAGCCTGGCTAAATGCATCGCAGCTCTTCGCCCAATATGGCTTACGTCTAAAAAGTCACAAAAGTGAACGCTTCTACTTAGACTGAAGAAGAAATTTCAGAACTTGTCACAATGCCGAAACGTGACTATCAACCGATAAGATTAATTTACACGACATGCAAATCATATTGAAAAGCACGAATTTATTTGAAAAGTAACAGCTTTTTCTAGCGATTTTGGGCCAGGCTTGTAGAGGAAAGTGGAGACTTATACACAAAGCTTAAGGATTTATTCGCATATATATGAATGTTTCATAGGCCTATGCGTGTAATAGATAAAATTTCCACTCCGTGGCAGATTAGATGTTCCATCTTTCACCTAGTAAAATTACCACTGCATTCACACGCATTCATTATTGTTGTATAACATTTTGTGGTTGACCAGTAATAAAGGGAAAGAAATGAACAGGCCCTAGATTCAGGAAAGAAATGATGAACCTCACCTTCTTTTTATCAATGATGACTTTGATCTTCGTGAGTCTTCCCATACTGTAAGAATCAATTTCCTCTCCTGCCCTTTCATTTGTGAAGTCAAGAGCCATGTCGAGAACGTTCAGCTGGGCTATTCCCTGGCCAGAAGGCAATTGAAGACCTTGGAGCTGATCTGAGCACGGAGGAAGCAATAGAGCTCACAAAATGGTCATTCCTGAATTCCAAAAGATAGTCACACAGATCAATAAATGTATAAAACAACTCTTTGATGATCTCTTGAATTTGGAAGAAATGTGCCATTTTTGGTTACATTTTGCCCCAAGCGATCCTGAGGGTAAAATTGCTTTATCGAAACTATAGGCACCCTTGCGCAAAGAACCCTTAGACGACGAACAATTACTAATCTTTTGCACAGAATGAATAAACAAAATTAAATTAAATTTTAAAAATTCGATCGTGCAGTAATGTGCATACAGCAGATCAGTGCGAGGATGATCTTTGTTGAGACCAGTGGGCCGGAAAATTATTGTACAAACGAAACAAAATGAAAAAGGTAAAAAAAAAATAGGACAAAAAAGACGGACAAAAACAAACAGAAGCAAAACTGAATGAAAAGTTATTTTGATAGACTTTGAATAACTTTGAAGACATATTACCATTCAATTAGTTGGAAAGAGGGGGACTTAAGAAGCGGGAAATGAAGGCTTGGCAAAAATTATTGCAATCTACACTCTGAATCCCAATTTCAATTGATTCCATACTGAATGCACGTGATCGAAGAAGCCTTTTGTTTCCTGAAAACTGCGCCCTCTGAATCTGTTACAGGCCTAGGCGAATACTTTCTCGTGGTGTGATGTTTCAGCACAGGTAATAAGATTTATTATCAACTAGTAACGACTGAGACCAAGAATGTACATATGACGGTGTGACTGGATGGTTCACGTAAGAAAAATCTTAATTATTGAAAATTAAGACGCCTGCCGCCGATACAAGAAAAGTCCAAGGGTAAAACTGCAGGCTGTAGCATATAAGTTTCCAGTGTTGTTTCTAAACTTGGGAGAAAAGGCACAAACTGCAAAAACGTAACTGGGTCTTTTGGAACAAACTTTACCTGCGCGGATTACGAATTGCGGTGCCGTGCAGCAGTAGTTATCGGCGTCAGCAACCAAGACGGTAGCTGCCAGCAGTGCAACTAGACGCACAACGGAACAGCGATTCATCTTCACGAACTCTCAGTCTAACTCAACTCAATCTTATGCTTGTGAGAAGCAATGACTGACTCAAATGGGTAATACTTTGGAAATGAACTGCATGTAATACTCGTGTGACTTCAATTTGCTTCCAACGCAGAAGGCAAAGAGCAAAGTCCATTGTGTGTTTCAAAACTACCCAGCGCGTGATGGTCACAAGACCAGTGAATTAATAATAGCGCTTTCGATATTGCGATCACGCGCTCTGAAAGTAGACTGTTCCTAGCAATGTCTGCTATGTTAGGATAAGCTTATCTGTGACCTTCACTGCCAAAAACAGCAACAACGAAATGAAGGATTGTCCAAAAGTTTTTTTAAGCTGTGCGTGCATGCGCGTTCCCTCGGTGTCCTTGCTCTACGTTTAAACAATCACTTTCGTCAAGTGTTATGCAAAGTAGCGATACGTATAAAAAAAACGACTCACAAAGAAAAATTGTATGCCGTGAGGGGAAAAAAAGCTGATTAAATATCTTTAAGTCAGTTGTTCACAAAAAAATGGAAAACATGAAATGAGATTCAGACATGGTAAACATTTTAGGGCCTATGAATAGAAACTGAAATAATCGAATATTACGAAAGCCTGTTATTACCATGGCTAAGTTATTTTCGAATGCATTAATTTCGATTTTTTAATGCGGCTAATTTCAGTTTCGGTAATGTGGTGGTCCGACTTTGTCAAGTCTAGATTTAAGTGTTTTACTCTCTTAACATAATCCCAATAACTTACCCACTTCACGCATGTTAGCTAGGCCTAAGTCTCCCGTGGTCTTAATCATAAGGTACCAATATTCTCATTAATATGAGTCTGAAACAACGGGCATTAGACTGTTATTTCGTGCCGGACATGAGCCTAATTTTGCACACCTGTACGCGATAATCGTACATGACAATCTGCCCCTCTCCAGCAGTTCGTTCTGTCTGAACGTGAACTCTGTAAACAGAGAGAACAGATTGCACAACTTTCTCCGTTTTATGGGTACCTTACAATTTCCTCCCCTTTACCCATATTTTACAGTTTTGTCAATGGCCAGTGGTCCATGAACATTCTGCACTTTGTAAACAATTTCCAGACCATACGTTACTACATAGGCTTACACAATCATATAGCTTATTCATTACTCAATTTATTGCAAACTTAAACCAGCTTGTACGCTGTAGGACTACATTTTCATCAATCCATTTTGTCTACCCCAGTTACCAAGGTCAACGATCGTGTATTTTTTTCCCCATTTTTCTCAGTCTCAATACTGGAAAAGCTTCTTTGAATTTCGGTTTCTCAACTTGATCTCAAACCGTGAGTAAATCAATTCTAACCTCTTGTGAGGCTAATTCTTTTTTGCCGATTCTTGGTCTTTACGGGGAGTATTTTAATTGCCGAAGAGGTTAATACCCAACTTAAAACTAAGGCGTAGGCTACCCACCACCATAGGGTAACAGCACCCCACGTATAGCCGTGACAGTAACTCGAAACGACACAACATTTTAGTCGCCGGTCTTGCTGACAATTACAGGTCTGATGGCGGAAAGGCCGCGAAGGAAAATACTTAGATTAACCTAAGGCACAGGATGATGGCAGCCCCTATGTGCTCCTCGCCACTCAGAAAATAGAAAGAAAAATCTGGTGATAGTCCACCTTGGTCAGTGTTTTACTTTACACTCCGTGAGGTAGTTCAGATCTTGCTGTGCCCCCCCTCCGTATGGGGCTCCCAGTGCCCCTGCAAAATGTACACTAGTTACGCCCATTGATTACTGCAGGTTTTTGTTCAACGTTGAGGTTTTTCTCTCTGGAATGACGTCAAGGCTTTGCTCATGAATATGGAAATTTGTATCAGAATAAGAATAAAAAATAGGCAACAAAAAGACCTTTTTTTTAAAAAAGCAAAACAAAAATTGAAAAATCACTTTAAAAAGAAAGGTGCGCTGTGGTAGAAAAAAGCTACAATGTTGGCCATCTCTAGCTCTCCCGCACCGCATAACCAGTGGCGTAACTACGGGGTTGCCCGGGTGGGGGGGGGAGCACATGTTCACCAGCGGACGCCCGTGCGCCCCCTCCCCCTTTTGAAACCTGTGAATAATCTCCGTTGAGTCTTTAATAGCTATGCAGCTGTAGGTTCTTTTCTTGCGGTAGCCGCTTGAAAAATGTGTGCACCCCTGGGTGCCTCCCGTACATTTAGCCCTAGTCACGACACTGCGCATAACACCCACCTTCAGATTTTCCTCGGGGGTGGGAGGTGGGGAGGGTACGTGGCAAGCTGCGAATCATTATTTTGCTGTCAGTGAGTGCCCTAGGTATATGCTCCAAACAAGAAGTTTCACTCTAGCCACCTCGAGCAGAAGCACCCCTCGTCAGTTCAAAAGAGCCGCGTTTGTCGGGAGTGTTCAATTTTGTTGGTAGCGGATGCGACCGTGATGCGTGCATTTCCTCAGGCTAGTCGTTTGTGCACCAACGAAGTTGGAAATCAATATGGTACCGATATGTTGCCGAGAAAATAGCTCCCTCTCGTGATCCAGCTCGAGACCTGCAAAGGGTGCAGTCTACTAATTGAAGCGAGAATTTCCGGTCAGCTCATTAGCATTAAAAGTGCCCCCTCAGTTTCTTTTGAAAAAGGAGATTGTTTGGCCCCCCAAAGGGTGAGATTGTGTAAATTCTTAATTAGTAGGATCAAATTCAAAGGGGTTTGAGCTTCTACCTTTGAGTAGAATGGCTGAAAATTACGGTTGTAAATTGTTCCAGGTGCCCTAGAAAGTTGAGGGTTGGCACTTGATTAAAAATGGCTAAACGCAGACTTCGCAACTTCTCCTTTTTTTGGGGGGGGGTGGTTTTTTGTGAGTGAAAAAAAATAAAAATTTCATCGGTTAACCCCCCCCAACTTTGAAAAGAAATTGAAGGTTTAACGACAAAGGAATAATTTAATTTTTGTTTGACAAACCTCTGGGATGTTGGCTTGCATGTTATTTAGCCCTGAATAATATTGATTTTACACTGTTTCCAATGGGGCTTAAATTACTGGACTACACCCTGCAGTTGTGCCTTTTCTCCGTACGCACACGCTCGTACGCATGACACGCCCACTGATCACAATAGATATCGGCAGCGGCGTGGCTGGGGGGGGCGTGCGTGGGGGCCAGGGTACACCCCCCATGAAAAATCGCCTCCCCCCTCTTAGAATCCTGGATATCGGAAGAAGTGTTTTTATTCCGATATCTATGATCTCTATAATGAGATCATTGGACGCGACGCGTATCAGTATGTGCACATTGGCTTGGGTTTATTATAAAAAAAAAATTATTCGAAACTGGCCAAAGTTTGGTTTTCGTTTGCTTTCAGTGTCCTTTAATGATCTGCATCTGTGTACATAGGCTGGACCACAGATGGTTGAACAAAGTCAAAGTCAAAGTGCATTCCACCAAATTGTTGGATTTCAGCGTGCGAGCTCAATATTTTTTGTGATCCCACGGGGTTTTTACAATAAGACAGGCTATAATCAGGAGGGATCACAGAGATATTTCTACAAATGACGAATTTGGGGCTGGTAGTTTCCAATTCGGGGTATTTCTTTCACAAAAAGCCCCAATCGGTAGGCCTATTGTATAGCTAGGCGGGGGGCTACATTCAGAGATGAAAGCATAGTTTTACTCTTATTTTGGGGGTATCTTCTGGGAAAGGCGAATTTAAAAAATTGCGGGGCTAACCCCGACAAAATTGAAACAAAAATTGAAATTCTACGAGTAAACTTAAATTTCCAGTAAAAAAACGGAGGACAAGCTCTTCCTGAGAGTCAATAGGCGGCGCTATTTTGGCCAGATTTGTACTGTTGTCTGTTTTGGTGTAGTGCAAAGTTACGTAGAAGCAAAAGTCGCCAAAGGGGCGAATGGAAATTGATTGGGGCGAAGTGTCAAAGGCGACGTAGTGATTGACAGTGGGGCGAAGTGACAAGGGCGAAGCAGCACTACGTGTGCATGTGGAGCAATGGGGCGAAATAATTTGAATGCAAAGCTTAAAATATTGCTAACGCTGATGACAGGACGTACGGGAAGGAGGAAGCGAATGTTTTCTCAACTAAATGACTAGTTTGCAGCGTCTTTTTATCAAGAAAGAAGGGCACATAGTCTTCATGAAAGCAGATAGAATCTTTTCATAATGAAAGAATTCGTTTGTCGGCTCTGCATATGTCTCATTTTGCAAGGTAAAAATGTTATTGGAATTGTCATTTTCGCGTTGTCCTATTCACGATGTTGCTGTGGCTTAATCTGTTTACGTAGGCCTACACGTACATGTACAGGTATATACTGTACATGACTGTATGCTAAAGGGTACAGTCAGTTTTGGTGAATCGCACCTTTTAACATTTGGACGTGGTTGGCGTTGGTGGAGTCCCTAATCAGAATCCTCAGATTTCATGCCCCTAACCATCCTGAAACTCTCAAATGTGCCCACTTTTCACTTTGAATTGAAACAGTGGAATTTGTGAAATATAATAAATGTCCAGCTCTGATTCCCGGTGTTTATAGTCTCAGTGATGTCAACCTAGAATGAGATTTAACTTGCCTTTTGCAGTCCACCATGAATGATGATTTCCCAACTAGAATCACAAATGAAGCTCTTAGTGTAACCCACAAGATATGATACAGAAAGGCCCACTTTGCCCAAGGTTGCTGCATAGTAAATAAGAAAACAAATATTCATGAACCAATACACCCCCCCCCAAAAAAAAGAAACCAGCACGGTTTGCCCTCAAACTTGACAGTTTATGAATAACAGATGTACACGTACCTGGAAAAATTTTTCATGTTCTTATTGGATCGTATTTCTCTCCTTTCTTTTATTGGTGGCCAAAAGCTATTTGGCCTCATTGGGCTATCGCAATATTTGAGTGTCGCAAATGCCAACAAGTTTAAAAGGGTGTGTCTATTATTGTTATGGGAAAAGAGGTTTAGAAACTGGGAGATGAGGTTTGAAAAATAAAAATTGGGTAAACCTGTCATGTATAACACTGAAAAATAGTAGTGGTCCCATATGGAATTCTCTTTGATTGGTGTCGGTCATTGTTGGATGTTGTAGAGCTAATGAGACTTTCATGTTATGTTGACAGTTCTCCAAGCATCAGATGCTCTCCCTGGCCTGCCAGGGAGCTCAACCAACCGGACTGCAGCTCCCAATCCAGACTTGACTGGCTGGGATGTGCCCCACACAGGTAAGCTGAGCTCCTTTCCATCAGTGGCAATCCTATTCAAGTTGTTCCCCGAAGTCATCAAGTCTGTTCAATATTCAGTTGGGATAGCACCGTAGTGCTGTCTGGACCTCTGACATACATGTACATGTAGTCTCACTGAAAAGTTTAGGACTGTCGGTGTGTAGACTAATGTGACCAACAGAATCCGAAGCTGTGCATTGAACCATGTATTGAGCTGAAACTTGACTGCTGTGCACAACCTCGGATACGAGGTTGCGGTTAGGAATACGTGTGCCACCCAAATATTTTTCATGTGAATGTCAAGAGACTTTTCTTTACAGTGTTTGGCTGTAATTTTTTAAAATGGACCGAACTGTACCTGGCCTTTTATTCAAAAGTGTGGTTTGGGCTGAAATAGTACTGTCTGCTAGTGGTTATGAAGAGGTGTTCAGGAGCCACCTGTCCTGAGGACTGGCAGTTTTACTACAAACCCCCATTTTTCCCAGTTTCTAACACGGGTAAATAAATTTTTATAATCATCCATAGCACAGGGTGTGACAGAAATAGGCTCTGATAGAACCAAGGGATAACAGTTAATGAAAAGTTCGCTGGCAGCGGACAGGCGTTTTTTACCATATGAGAAGAGACAAGCAGATATTGCAATCCTAGAAGGAACCATGTTGAAGCTGCTTGCAACTGGCTTGCACTGCTAAATCCCAGGATTTACATGTAGGGTCTGTTTGTGCTCCCCGTTCTGAGGTGGGAGGTACATCTATAGTTTGAACCCAGCAGCAGGTTATAAGTTGTGATGTTTGGGCAAGTCACTTCACCCCTACCAACCTGTCTCCTCCCGGGAGTATAAATGTTCTTGTGAGGGTAGAGACAGTGTGTGCGCTGACACTGACCTCTAACTGGTTTTGCCTGATGATTCAGTTAACAATTAGAAAGTGCTTTGAGGTAGTTGGCAAGCAGATCCAGAACCAAACTTTTTAGGGAAACAAAATTTGTTTTTGGGGGGGGTCCAATAATATAGAAATATTCAATGTAAATCTTTTCTGGCTTTTCTAATGTTTGAAGCTTCTTCTTGGGGCTTTATACTTACTTTGGGAAGAAAGGGAAATGAAACAGACCAAGAAATGGGCTTTTTCTCATTCTTAAAAAAAAAAGGAATAATTGCCTGTTTCCCTCCCCTCCTTTCTTTGGTACTTTGGAAAGTGCTATACATGTATGGGTACTAAGCCTGTTCGATATTCAGTTGTTTTCATATTGCGATATGAAAAAATATATATTATATATATTATTATATATAATGACATTATCACGATGATGTAATTTTCCATTCATAAAATAAACACGACCGAAATCACCATGTCTCGAGTGCCATGTTAAAAAAAAAGAAAGATGTACAGGCCTATGTATTATTTCTACATTTAGAACTCTTATTATGTTGGTGGAAAGCAAATTTCAACATGGAAATGGTGGACATTAAATTATCATATATCATATCATGGCACCGTACAGAAAAAGCCATTTCCCCACACACAGTAGCGGTAAAGTTCGCTCATTAAGGCAACCCCCCAAATGGACAGAGCACATGCGTGCTACTAGAGGGGCTACTGGTATTGATGCCCTCACCTCATTTCTAAATTGTCATTTATTTCTCATAAGTAGGCATGTTTCACTCGGTCCCTTTTCTACAAGATCACAAAAAATCCTTCTTGTAAGTCGGCAATAAAAATATTGCGCTGCGATATCGGTTTCCTTTACTTCGGTTGCCTAGAAGTGTCAAGCGACAAGCCCCACACTGCCCGACTGATGCATGCACGTGGTTGAGTACATCAATACCAGGGACCCTTCTTGGGCTACATGCATGCACTCTAACCATTTTGGGGGTCGCCTTATTGAACGAACTTAACATGTAGGCTGTTTTCCAATACTCGACTTTGTCTCAGTTCAGGCTTCACCTGTTTGTTTACTACCTGACTTTGAAGTTGTAAGCGCAATAGCGAGTTTGATAGTGGCACTAAACATCAAGTAAGATGCAAAAGAGCCAAACATTACAGTTCTTCAATTTAATTGAAATGCTTCAGGCTCACAATCGGGAATTGGTGTTGGAGACGAAGCCTGAAATGGAGACGAAGTTGAGTATTGGAAAACGGCCATGTGCGTGTGCGGCACCCGGGCGCGGTATGACAATCTTGAGTCCCGAGTGAGAGAGCCAACTTACGTGTAGCTGGAGTGTACTGTACAATACATTACATGTGCATACAGTCTGTTGGCTTGGTTCGCCCCCTAACACTTGTAAGACCCTTGCAAGTGCTTGGGGCCAACAAAGACTTTGTGGTTTGAGGTTTTCAGTGGAGTATTTGTGTGACTGAAATGCAGGGCTCAATCCGTGGTGCATTGACTTCCCTATGTGCATGTACAGTACATCGTTTGGAGCTTATCACAATAATTTTTCGACCTATTGATTTGCACGATATCGCGATATGTGTTTTTACGAACGATACGATATCTGACATCAACATCATATCGAAATACCGTGAAATATCGTCATATCGAACAGGCTTAAGGTGCACTACAGTTCGTACATCCCTGTCATCTGATTGGTGGATCATTGATTACAAGTCGCTGAATAGAATTTCATTTCACTAGACTGGTTCCAGTCACAGTGTAGCCCATAACGTTGTGATAATGAGAATAAATTTGGAGTGATGGTGACTTCTTTTTGACAAAAGTTTCAGAACCCAGCAAGACAGAACAAACAATGATAGGTGAACAATGCTATGTTAATTCTTAAGTAGGCATGCCTGTTTTTGTACATGTATATGAAAGAAACAAGAACCTGTTCGTATTGAAGTTTTAAAAAATAAAATAAACACGGACGTACATGTATAACTAGTTATTTTCCATTGATGCACACCAAAACTATTTTGTACCATGGAGCTTCTGAAAAAGAACAACTAGATGTATAATACAACTGTTACAGTTATGAAACATGGATTATATATCCCATTGTTTATTAAACATTTGCCCCTCCCCAAGCAAAGGTGGAACAAACACACAAAGCGAAGCCCTGTCCCTGAAAAAAAGTGGAAAAAGGGTAGAAGTTGGTCTCAAACTGACCATTTTACTTTTTACAATGACTGATTGAATGGAGGTGATGGTTGCTTTAACCCTAACCCTCCTCAATCCTTCACCTGTTGGAGGACTGAGGAGTGTTAGGGTTAATCACGGCTGTTGTCTTTAAAATAATAAATATTGAACAGCTCCCTCGGCTGTCAAATAATGTCCAGTCCCCCTTCCCATATATGCTCCTATCCTTTAAGTTTATCCTGGCCAGAACCCCGCAACACAAGACTTTATGCAGGTCTTGTATAAAACAAATCATAAATAATTAACATTCCTGCAATGGTAAAAATTGCCTTTGGTGACAAGAAATGTTCCATTCCACTTTGCTTTGCCTTGTGGGATGGAACATTTCATTTCACTTCATGAAATTAGTCTTACTACTGCAGTCATAAACATTCATTATTTACATATTATTCAACATTTACCTTGTTAGGTGCAGTGTGCATGGAGGGCTGGAACCTCTATGAGCCCAGCCAGACCTGTTTCCACTCCTTTAGCACGGCCCTGGTCCAGCAGAGTGCACTAGACTACTGCACCACCACGGGCAGCAGCCTAGCCCCGGCCTCCACCAAGGAACTGCAGTACCTGACTGGTACCATCCTGCTCGGGCAGGCTGGCCAGAAGTGGTGGCTGGGCTACGAGATGCGGCGGGTCGGTGGAGCACAGCCAAATGCCAGCGACTGGGAGCTGGTGGGCCTGGCCAGCGACCAGGAGGACCTAAGCTGGATGGGGCTGGAGCCCCCTGGGGATGGGGAGGAGTTGGGAGGAGAGGACAAGCTTTGCGTGGTCATGGGGTTGGCCAGTGGCAGAGTTGAACAGCAGGCTTCGCCGTGGGAGCTGTCACTTCAGCTGTGCACCGAAAGGGCAGGGTTCCTCTGTGCGCAAGGTGAGCAAATGAAACACGACACAGTTTGAAGCCTCTGAGTCATACAGAACTTTCTCTTTGTACATCACAGCCATAGACATTGCCAACCAGTGTTGGGCAAACTTTGGCTGGCCTTCAGTAGTACCTCCTTGAGAAATTCTATTGATTCTGGACCCAACAGGTTAAAGGTCAAGGTCATTATAGATGAAACAATAAAAATATTTTTCCATTATAGCTCAAGGACTAGAAACACCAAACTTCAACTTAATAAGTGGGTTGGTCTTGGTTACCTCTGGAAGCCTATCGATAAGTCAAAGGTCAAGGTCATTCAAACATGGGTATTAGTTTTCCACATGAAGATGGGTTTTTTGATCACAATTGAAGTTACTGGGTTGTAGGCAAGGGTTTTAACACACCCCATCCATGTTTCAAATAGATGCCGAGATGGTTTGCCTGGACCGCAAGGGTAACACAGTCTGGGAGGGGGACCGCTATGTGCCCCCTGGCCATGACGCCTGTACCTCCTGCCGCTGCATTGAAGGCCGGCCGGGGATGTGCATGACCACCATGTGCGCCAAGCCCCACTGCGAGCTCTACCGGCCCGACCCGGAGGAGTGCTGCCAGTACATCTGCACGGACGGTGGCAACGGAGATGAGAAAGGCCGTAAGAGTTTTCCTGTCCCTCTTAACATTCCAAAACTAAACCCAAATGCCTCGTTGCAAGATCTTCAAACATTTTAGCCAGAGGGGGGTCTGGGCACCAGTCAGACACATGGGGTATGTTCGGCAGCACAGTAGATATGCATGTATTGGTGTATCCATTATAGGGTAATTCTGCGAGCAAAATTAGAAAGCATTACTACGGTGGCGCTGGGCTTGTGGACGGTTTTCATGGGTGCTGTCATCGAATGCTATGACTCACCAAATGCACTTGTGCTGGAATGTGGTACCAGGTTGTCAATACCAAAGATTGTATAGCGCCGCATAGGGGTGCAAGATGGAGAACTTCACTGCGAATACATGTAAAACATTGTAATTACGCAGGCACCATACGCCTGCGCAGTGCACATTACTGCATAGATGCAGGCGCCGCGGCAGGCACATGCACCTGGTGAGCCTGTGCGGAAGCATTACCGTAAACCACGCAGGCGTATCACTTGCTCAAATGGCGCCCATGGTAATTACACCTTTTGGGCAGAGTTATCCATCTTGCGCCTTCGGCGCTATACGATCTTTGGTCAATACCATCGATGATGGCATTCATACACTTGCATTTTTTTTTAATTTTCAGGAGGGATTATTTATTTAACGTAAATTACCTGCCATGCAAATAGAAATAGTTTTGCAGTCAATTTCAGTGATACATCCCTCGACAGATTACACAGGTCAGGATTAAGACTTCAGCCAATTCTTACAAGAAGGCAGTTAGAGAATAAAGTCGGCTCTTTTGATGTCACAGTCATGTTTTTCCTACAAATGGCTGCCTAAACTATGGTTGATTATTGGTACAGAAGTAAAAGTGTAATTTACAAAGTGTTCATAATCCCACACAGCTATCAGTACCCCAGATAATAATATACAAACTACTAAACGCTAAATGAAAATACAGCCCTTTTTAAAAATCAATGAGACAAATGTCCATTTGAAGGAATTGGAGGTACATGTAAGATCAAAGACCAATCAATGGGTGATATCTCTGCTAACGTTGGCTGCCCGTACACGCTGCAGGCAAGGTGAGAGTGGTCTTTTTTTGCAGAGTGAGGCAGCATCTTACCAAAGAATGCTTAAGTAGTTAGGGATAATGGACTAGTTAACCTAACCCTAATCTCAGGCACCGCTAAATACATGTACCAGTGCCTTGCCAGTTTCTGGTTTATGAGGCACACTCTGTAAATGTGAATAACGTTACCACAAGTCCTCAACACTGATGAACTGGATTTCACATTTTGCCCTAGTTTGTGGTAGGGCCACAAGGTTGCAGAGTGGTTGTCTGGGACAAGATGTGCTTGTATCTGAAAGTTATAGCTGTGGCTTGAACTGCTTTAAACACTTGTGTTCGTGGAAGCTATTGGTTAGTGGCTATGGCTAATTCCCATTGACATAAGTGTTTTTCTCAGTTGTAGCCTTTTGATTTGGACACAGGCTAACAGCACTGATTAAAGGATTTTCTTAGAATCACTTTGTGTGTATCTCTGTACTCTTCTTCCATGTATGAAGACTGTTTGACATCGTGTTTGAGTTGGGTGAACTGAATAGTGCACTTTTTTCAAACATTAAAAATTGACCAAGCATTTCTGAACAAATGAGGGTGCTTTTGCTTTGATGTAACTCCAGAAAGACATGGTTCAGGTTGCATGTTTTCATGTTTAAATTGTGAATCCCAAATTTGCTATCTGGAAACATTTCTGTGAAAAGGATTTTGCTGGATTATTGCCATATACTTACACAGCAATAAATTGCCAAAGAAAATAAAATCTGCCATAGCAGTGGTTAAAAAAATCAAGAAATTGTTCATGCACAAATCAGTGAAACATTGAGACTCAGTGCCTTGGATGACATCATAGTTCTGCTCATGAATATGGAAATATGCATTAGCATAAAAAACAAAAACTGCCCAAATATGGGTTAAAATGGCAAAACAAAAATTCAAAATAAGGTTAATTGAAATAAAGATGCAATTTCAAGGGTTTGTAGTAGATTTATAAAAATATTTCGATTTTCTGGTTCGAAAGAAGCATGCCAATAGAGGCTTTGCATGGTAGCTGCTCAGGGCAGTTCTTCTGTTCCACAGGGAAACCTCCTTTGTGCACAGCCTGTGGATCAAAAGCATTGGCCTGCAAGATGGCAGCCATGCAAACCCTCTGTGCCAAGGATGACCATGGCTTATGCATTTCATATTGTGTCACTAGAGTCCCAAACTGCCTTCACTGTGTAACATTGGGTTCTTCTATGATTTGGAGTAGTGTTGCAAGCACTATATGTTCATTGGTTTCCCGAGAGGTTTGTAGGAAATATCTTGGCAAATGTATTCAGGTGAGTTGGTAGCCCCTACTGACACCGGTATCATGACCTGAGCCACTAGGCCATACATTAACTAAATACTGGTTATGTTATGTTGTTTATGGCTTGTCGTCACTGCCAACTTGACACGTTTGTGGGATACTGGATTTAGGAGAATTTTTTTTCCCCCCTCATCCGCTTCCACAGTGGACGTGTCAGATAACATGCGCTGGGTGCTGACCATGCTGACTTCCTTTATTCTGTTGGGTATGATGCTGTTTATGGTGTACCGCATGAGACAGAAGAGAATGGCTTATCTACGATACAGTAAGTGCGGCGTCACACTCTTCATGCCATCGTTGTAATGGACGAATACTAATTCTACACTTTGTGGGCTCATACTGAGCCTGTTGGACTGCAGTGGGGGTATTGTGTCCCTGGGCAAGACATTTTTCCACAATGAATGAATGAATTAGCCTTTCTTTTTGAAGTGGGAGGAATCAAACTGTCCATGTAAATTCGCCTTGGGAATGACAAACTTCAAAATGCCCTATGGCCAAGTGAGACTGTATAGTACTGATGTAGTTTCTCGTACAGATTGTTGGTGGATATGTTCACTAACAGACAAATGTTGCTAATCCAGATTTTGGTAACTTTAAAGAGACTCTAATTTAAGGGTAATTCTGGTATTTTCCGGTTATTCGTGACATTCTTTTGACCTCAGTGATTTATTTTGTTCTTGTGTCTGCTCAGGAGCCCAGCAGATGAGAGAGGGCAACATGGTGGACTTTGAGCCCGGGACTGGTCCCCCGCCTCCCCCCAATCTGGATGACATTGACGGCGCTGTCTACAGAGAACCCCCACCCCCATACTCGTGAGTCCTCAGACACAACCCTTTAAGTGATATCTGACCTGATGCAGCATAGCCCTATTCAGTCGAGGTTTAGTAGGTTTTAGGGACATTAACACTAATGTCCATGAGGTTTCCGCTAAGGACCTCCCAAACCCTTCAAAATCCACCACTTTGCTGGAATTAAGTGGAACATCTTCCTATTGTGCTGGAACTTTCTACGTGCATCAAACCCCATGTACAATAATGGTGGCTGGGCTCTAAATTCCTTCATCCTGTTGGATTTTGATATGGATATGAGAGGTCTATAGCTAAGTATAAGTCCTTTGGATGAGGCTGTTGAAGGTCTGTAATTGGCTGAACTGTGGTTTTCATGCTTAAAGTACCTTTGCTTTGTTAGTTGTACTCACATATCAAGTGTGGACCCTCCAAGCAAAGAAGTGTACATATTGTAGGATCATATGACATTGTGTGGACTCACACAGGATCAAGGTTATCCGTGGTGAAGACAGCCTGTCAAGGAAATCGTTACCCCCCCTCCCCCAGAATCCAGCTTGAAGGAGTTTTCCTAAAGTGGGGGAAAAACTGAGCATTTTTCCAAGTTTTCTTGATGACAGGAATACAGCAGAATTTACACTCTATGTGATGTGAAACAATCCTGCATGCGTTTTTCTTGATTTGTCAGGTTTGCCAAGGATGAGCAGCACATTCCAACTGAACAGCCCCCGCCCTACATCTCCACAGTCTCGTTGCCCATGGACGTCAACCGCAACCGCGATCGACGTTGCGTCTTCCAGCAAGACAGCGATGCAGTGGCCCTGCTGGACAGCTCCATCAGCTCAGAGCCAAACACACCGACGCTCATTACAGGTGAGTCTGGGTGCTAGACCCATTAACCTGTATGTTCTCTTTTTTTGGACTTCCAAAGGATGCCATTGCTCAAACCTTTAGTTTGGTTTAGGATACAGTACCAGTGGCGGTGTGAATCCCACTTAAAGGCTCTGGCTGTCTATTTGGATTTGAGGCCTTGATATGAATGTAACTTCTAATAAGACCTCGGTCAAGTCATAGCCTGAAGTGGGGTATGTGCCAAGTGAGAGAGAGCTGGCATGATATTGAGCCAACTGGCACGCGTTAAGTTGTGGTTTTGGCACGTGTGGTTTTGGCACAAAAGGCAGACACTCAGAGGTGACAACAGATCCTTCCTGTCACCGATAGTTGATCGCATTCAAAACTTGTCCTCGAAATTGTCTCTTCTTAATCCGTGGGGGGAAGAGATGCATAATGGGAGCATGGTGCTTTGTCATCTAAGGCTCAGGAGTTCTTGACAGTAAATACTGTACATGCATTGTGTTGTTGCATGGTACGTCTGTGCTGTCTTGTAAACCTCACTTGTTGTTGATGAAGGAGAGAGGGTGAAGAGAAGGGGACTTAAAGTTAGCGATGTAGACCTAGCCTAGGCATATTCACTGCTTGCCTGTTACTTGCTAGGTATAACCTGTGCGGCCGTGGAAGAAAATTAGTTGTATGTGTCTGACATGAAAAGAGTGTTTCACACAGTGTGGTTACCCCACTGGATGGCATCTCTAAGTTGCAAAACACTTTTCCTTTCAACCCCCCGGTGCCTAAAAGACTTCAGCTATTGTACGCTAACCTGAACCCGCAGTCAAGACTGATTTTGCTCTTTTGTGTTATCTGAAGCCGTTCCGCCAATTCTGCCCAGTCCTCCCGGGTACACCGGCAGCACTGAGAACAGCACCGTGTCATCACCGCAGACGGAGCAGAGCACCCCAGGGGGGGAGAGTGCGACTGCTGTAACACCCACACATCAAACCATTCTGCCGTCAATCAACACCACAGTTTGAGCCCGAAGGAAGAGTTCCATAGCCCCAATCAAATTTTCCAATTATCCCAAAATATCCTTGGCCTCGAGCACAGTTAGACTTTAGTGATGATCTTCAACTTAATGTCCTTGTAACCCTATTAACCATGTTTAACCCAAACGATATCCAACAGTGGCCACTTTCTGTGGGATTTTGTTGTGATCGGTGAACAAGAGGCCCTCTCTTCTCGCTGTTGGACTCTGTCGGGTTCAGCAGGGTGCCCAGAGAAAAACTGAAGGATGTTTTTGGGTACCCCTAACAGTCCCAAATCCTCTGATTTCAATATAATTTTACATACACCCTGGGGGGTTAGGGTTAATGTTGCATTTCCTCAACCATGTCCGTGAACAATTACGAACATGTTTGTGCAGTGTCCATATCACTGTTCAACCCAGATTGTCACAAAACCGAAATGATCACAAAACCCTGTGGAAGTGCTTGCCGTGCATTAGCTTATGGCTTGTCTCACTTAGCAGACTTTTTCTATATCACATTAACAAATTGCCTTGACTATGATTGAACTTGCTGCTTTTGGAGTAATGTGCTAGCCTTCTGCCAACCAAGCTGTGAGGGTTTCTTCTGTACTCGCAAGCTGCAGGAACTGAAACCCCCAGTGTTTAAGGAGGTTAAGGCCACATGCAGATCACATGTCTAGTTTAGACAACTAAGTGTAGGTCTTTACCTAGTGCAAATATGTTTGTTGCTTGTAACACGGCCTTGTTCCAAATGCCATTAATCCCCACAGAGCTGTGTCAAGTTGCCAGAACACTAACTCACTCTGCAGAATGAAGCCTGCTTGGGGCATCCATGTTTGTGCATAAACCTATAGAAAACTCAAAATGTTGTATGGATCTTTGCAGATCTACGCCTGTGTTCTAAAATGACGCACCAACAAAGCCAATACGCCAAAAACCCAAATGCACAATCAGTTTTTATACTGAGCATTTGGTTTGGCCCTAACAACGAGAGCATTGTGCTACAGATGAATATTTCGGAGGCTTTTTTTTTTCATCACAGAAATTCTAAAACTATATTTACGTATGTTACCATGGCGCATTGCATTCAGAGTATTCTAAAAAAAAAATACGCATATGGATTCAAAATGTGTACACCCAAACATATTGCATGGGGGATGACATGTCATTGCTCTAGCAATTTATTAATATAGCTTCTATTATGAATCCTTACTGTACTGAAAACAAAATATCACAGTCAGATATTGAGGTGTTTCAAGTGGAGCAGTGGTAAGCACTCGGCTGTTTTTGTAATAATGAATCATTTCAAGCTTGATGCACCGTGGCGTCATCGTTAACGGAGTCATGGTCCAATAAGCCTTTTGTGAGTCAAATTTGAATAAAATCTGGTACACTGAGTTCTTTAAATTCACATGAACATAATTGGAATTCTCCATACTAAAGCCACTGTTGCTATACCTCGTGATTCGGGGTGAGCTTTTGCTTAGTTACATAAGAGACGCCTTGCAACAATACACTGTTCTCAATGGAAAAGAAGGGCACAAAGAAACCACTCCATTCCAGAGATGGTGGTTGCTAAGCAAAAGCTTGCCTTGAATCATGAGGTATAGCAACAGTGTCTTTAGTCTGGGGACTTCAAATTGGTAAGTTTATGTGCAATCAGATAACTCAGTGTACCAGATTTTATTCAAATTTAATGTGCAAATGGCTTATTTCACAGAGCTAGAAATTATAGCTTAGGCGTGAGGTCAAAATGCAGACGGATTAGAAACAGTTCAACGGTTGGTGTTAATGCCCCTTCGTTTCGTTTGGCGGTTAGTATGGACAGTTCAACGGTTTGAAAAGAACCGTCTGCCCTGGACTGTGTAGCTTCACGGGCAACTGGAGGTTACATGCACCTTTTCCCTGTGGCAATTTTTTTATCCATATAAAAGGGTTTTCTGTGTCAACTCTCAGTTGTGAAATAAGATTTTTTTAAATCTTTCCCTGCCACATTTTTGTGAGGATGATTTCATTGATTGCAATTGTTACTTGCTTTTTATACATACATATATACACGTAGAATCTAATATTACTCAACACTAAGGACTGTAAAGCTTCAAGTAACGTTAATATTGCAGCACATGATATATCAATGCATGTTGTTTTCCCATTAAGGTTGCATGTAATCAAACCTGCGCTGTATATATGCCCCCAAAAGGAGGGCAGTGTTGAATACATCCCAAGGCACATGGAATGCATTTTCCATTCCCAAAAGGTAATCAAGGATATGTGCCAGGAGGCCCGCTGGAGTGAAAGATAAGCAGAAACTCCTGCCTGTGTAACAGGTGGTTTTTCTTTCATTTCTCTGATTATGTGTTTACCTAACCCACTCGAAAATATGGTAGTGTGACCTCATGCGCACCGTTTCATGATGACTATAAAGGACACCCACCCAGGGTAGCATTTTCCAGGGCACTACGATGGCACATGGCTATGTCAACAAACTTTGTCAAAGCACTGTAAGGTACTGTGTGGCCGCAAAACACCCGAGTATCAAAATATTTTGAAACACCTGTTATCCGTTTAAAAATAGATGAGAAGGGATTGAAAAACATCAAAATCGACCCCCTTCTACTGTTAATTGTTCCACCACTTCCTTGCTAAAGACAGGTTTGCCTTCCCTTACCCCCAGAATAGAGTACCCAACCCCCTCCTGGAAAAAACCTGGCTATAATGTGCAGATCTTCACACAGTACAGTGGACTATGAACTTAACACAAAGCGCAAATTGTATGTATGCAACATACTGCTGGCTAGTGCTCTGTGCTGTGTTTGTCCAGAGCACTGATGCCTCACTGCTGTCATTCAGTAGTTTTGTTGGCTGATCTTGTGAGGCTAGATACTGGGTCCTGCCGTAGCGCATGCAGTGAGGTATTTCATGAGTATGCATGTTTGACGTATGTTCGTTCTGAATGTGCATGCCAGGTTGGTGTAGCTGGGGGAGTCAGGTTGGTGTAGTGCCTCTTTCCTTGCCTTCCATCTCTGCAGCCCGGGTTCGAATCCCACCTAGGTCAGCACGTGGATTTGGTTTTCAGTCCCTGCCTGATTCCATGTGTAATCTTTATCTGGGGTTTCTTTCCACTTCTAAAACTGAACATTTCTTCGTTGTCTTCTTCACTGTCACTTCATCGTGTAATTGACGTACATGTGCAGTCAGATGAACAGAAATAAATAAATTTTGAAGAGCATGCCATGCACGCCGTCGAGGTAAAATTTGATACATGTATGACTGAATGCAGGCATTAGCAATAAAAGTTTTAGCTTGAGGAGTCATTTTGATAATCAAGTGAGTCCGTCAGTTATGAGTATGATTGTAAGCCAGAAGTTGACCAACTTGTGTTGACGTTGGTATATTCGAAATGATGACTGTGTATATAATTGATACGGTGAGAATGGGAACGACAACGTTTTTGCAGATATATATTTTGTACTACCGTGGTCTGTTGTGTGTTTGTATGTTACCACTAGAAGGCAGGTCTGTGGCATGTGAAAGAACACTACCCGTATGAAAATGTGTTATTTACCTATCCATATGTCATCCATGCTGGTGTATTTGCCAGTTCCTTTGACAAAGTTGCTTGTAGTTTTGTCTTGTCCATTCTTCCTGGTTGGTAGTTGTTGATTAGAGGATGTTTACACTTTTGGTCTCTGGTCACATTGAGGCATTCACCTTTGGGGGATAAAAAAAATACCAACATGCTTACCCACCACCTTGCAGGCTTGTGATAAATTCCTTCCTAGCTCAGTCACAAGTTGAATCGCAAGTCAGTCGCAAGTAAGTCAGATGACCAGCCAACCTGGATGACTTGTGGTTGGGGGCGGGGTCTGGACCACAGCACTGTCTTCAAGGTTTGCAAGAGTCACTCGTGAACAGGTGTAAGAAATGCCTCTGCCATGCCTCCCTAACTTATGGGCAAAGTTTCACGTCTTCCAAGAGGAAACAGAGCTGTGGTTGCTTTTTTTTTCCCCTGGTAGCACAGGGTAACGAAAGAGACTTTTATCTAAACGCCTTGCCCCGATCAACCCCAGCAGTGCCCTGTAGGCACCTACATGAAATGAAATATTTCACCAAATGTCTAAATCGGGTCATAAATGATGAGTTGAAGTAACGGATCCAGTTTGGCTGGCTCATTTTGACATTTTCACCAGGTGTTTATTTCTGATGTCATGTCGGTAAAAAAAAAAGGAGTCAGAGGCATAGTGTAATGTCATGCAATCTGAATATCTCACAGTCAGCAGTATTTTAATGTCAAAGGTTTTGAGGGGAATTTATCTGTAAGCTCTACATGCAATTGCATATGTTCCACATAGTGCAAGGCTGACATGGAAGAGACACACATGCACTTCACTACATTATTTTGTGTTCTTACATTTGTGGAATTCTGAATTTTAAATCTTCCCTTGGTGCTTGTGCTCTACTTTTTAATTCCCGGTTGACTATGCTGCTTTGTCTGAATCTTTATGCCTTAGGGGCGCGACGTGCTTTACCTTGGAATAGTGCAATATGGGTGTTCCAATATGGGCTGTGGTATATTGGTGTACATGTACATTGCATTGTCTGTTGCCACCGAATCGACCTGAGGTAGAACTGAAGTTGGTTCCAAGATGAGCACATGATGTGTTATGTGCCATTCACTGACCTGCCACTCTGTGTGATGTGACAGTTGGTTTTGATGTCGGGGAAATTCCATCAAAAGAGAGCACTGTTTTGGACCGATTAAATTGGAAATGGCAGTTTGGTTTTTGGCTCTACTGGGGCATCTAAATGCATGTACATTGTAACTGGGAACTCAGTAGGAATAAAGGAGGAAAATTCCACATCTCGCAAGATTTTGCACCATCTTTTCGATGTCTAAAGGCACATATGTAAAACGGCAAAAAAGAAAAGGAAATTTAGCTGATCTGAACAAAAGTTGTATGCCTACATGAATACTCATTTGCTATTTTGACACATGTTGTGTCATTGAACAATTTTTGTATACACTTTAACCAGTGGCGTAACTAGGGCCATTATGTTGGGGGGGGGGCACCCGGGGTGCACACATTTTTCAAGGGGGCACCAAAAGACAAAGAGCTGCAACAGAGGTTGTTCCATGGATTTCAAATAGGGGGGGGGCACTTGGCGGGGATGCTCTCCCCCCCCATAGTTAAGCCACAGATGTTAACACAGTACAAAAAGTTGCATGTACATAGCTGGGATGTTCGTATAGCTGTGTTTAATTCAGAGTGGCTAAGCCAATATACATACAAACAGTAAAGTTCAAACAGTTGATATACATGTAGCATGGTTGCCCACTACTGAGGTGAGAGATAAACATGTAAAATTGCAATACAATTTGACCTAGAATTCTGTTGTCGTCATTTATGGTGCATGGTCTCAGCATGTATGCCTACTTGCATCAAGCACCTCACTGGGAAGGTTGATGTA
This sequence comes from Acanthaster planci, assembly GCF_001949145.1. The sequence goes on along the minus strand of NW_019091581.1, from coordinate 139,700 downwards.
GATAAGCCATCTTTTTTTGGTAAAATGGGTATTTTGTGACAACAGTGTGTCCAATATTCATAACATTGGTGTCACAGTGATATGTGAGACAATACTAAAACAGGCGAGAAGATGCGGGGGGGGTTCGATTTTCCCCCACCTCTTTCAGGGTTAAACAAACAGCATAGCAATCCAGATCATTTTCTTTTTGCAACTTTGCAAACCACAAAAAGTTCCTCCACACATTCACAGAGAAAAAAAATGGAGTACGGCCCGTATTGTTTTAAGTTTTGACATTCAGTTATTTCCGCACGATTTCTTTGTGTAATGTAAAGTGCAGTAAAAATTATCAAAAAGCTGTGCACATCTTAGTGATATTACTGGATCTTTTGTTTGTTAGTGAACCATCGGACAAGACTACCATTTTGGAATGAAATATTTCCTGAAAACTGTTGTATCTCCGTTCGGTGATTTGAAAACTATAGTGTTATCCCTAACTATATTTTTGTATGTTAGCTAGTTGTTTATCGGCAGTTAAAGTACGAAGACGTGATTTCTGTTAGTCTTTATGCGAGAGTAGTGTCATGTTTGCCTCTGTCTTTTTACAACGAAGAACCGTGTTCTCCTGGGAGAACAGCATGATTCTTGTGAAACTTTGAAGAAGTGGATGAGACACTAGTGTCACGCTGTAGAACTTGTTTCTGTGGAAGTGTATATACAGCCCTCCAAGTTCCACGATTCCTAAGATAGTTTTATGCTGTGAGGAGTTATAGTGCGCTTGTATATCTCTGAGGACATGTCATTGGAATCTGTGTTTCTGTATGTCAGAGAAAGTCTCTTTAATAAATTATGCCAGTAATGAGGCAACTTTGTTGTTTTAAAAAAATCTATTGATTAGTTAAATGAATTGCTATTTACTTTTGATTTTCTTCCTTGTAAATTCGCCGAGTATGAAATATGGAGTTACTTCAAGAATGGCTTTATCTTCTCTTGTGATCAGTTTGTAAGATCTTTAATTCATTGTTCATAGGCAGTGAAATGTGAAGATGAAACGGTGGACTTCACTCAGTGAGACTTCCAGTGGGTCCTTTTTGAATTGTGAATTTTTCCTTGTCCATGTATGGCAACAAATATTTGCATTCTTGAGATATTTTGAACATGAAATTTACCCAAGAATGTGAACAATAGAGATGTCATAGGCTCTGGGTACTTATTCAGTGGTGAGGATAGTACAGAAAGTTTTCAATTTATTAAGCTTAAAATTTATCAAGTGGAAAGAAACTTTATTCCTTCCTTGATTCGATGATTTATAACAGGTAACAATTGTAAATATTTTCTGTATTTTATTAACATCACCTGAAAGGTCTGATTAAAACCATTAGCTTAAACAGAGAACAACCGTCTTTGACTTAATTAGTATATGTGGGAATCTCAATCAAATTCTTGGTCAGAAAATACAGAATGAATAAATATGATTACAATATTAAAATCTTGTCACGGAATAAGTTGAATGAGATTGCTAATAAATTGAAAAATAAAAAAAGGATTCTGTGACAAAGGAAGCAGTGTAAAACACTACTGGTCAGAAGATAAGAATATTGGATGCTGGCAAATTAAATGAAGCAAATTGGCAGGGAAATACTCAATTCCAACTGAATCGATCGACGAGACATCGCAGGTAACATTTGCATGCTTTGGGATCTCTGAGCAATCTTTGTGTACATTGATTGTATGGCGTTAAATTGATTAAGATGTACTCAAGCAAAACTGTTCATGAAAACAATGCATCATGTATATATACAAGTCTCGGCCTCACTAAATACAATTCCACAACGTTAATAACGGCACAACTTGGTTATGAAAAACGAAGCCTTGTGTTCAAGAATTAAATACTGGAGCAAAGCATTGATGGAATTACAGTGCAAAATTCCTGTATGTATGATACACTGTACTTTAAATGTGAATTAAACAAAATATGACTCACTGAAATTGGGTACATGACTTCAACTTCTCAATTTTAAAATGTTGGGAATTTCAATTTTTTTTTTAATATATAATATCTAGTACTGACAGGTGATGTTTTATTTCCATTTGTTCCAAGTATCAGATTGAAAGAATGTACCTCGGCACAGTGAACGTTAACGGTGAAGACACTGATCAAAGTCTGCATATACATGTCCAAATGTACACTGTATTATTATGAAATGTTTCATGCGCATTCAGTGCTGTATTTGAGCCCTCTTCTGTCAACAGGCTAATGCCTTCACATGTTATTAACGTGTACTTTCATGCTGTTTATTTCCTTGTAAATTGTAAACTGCTTAAAAATATTTTGATCTCTTCATTTTAGCTTTTGCTTGAAAGACTACCATCTCATACAAGAACATGCATCAATTGCTAAGCAGTCATGTATTTTAGATAGGTCAATTTCTGGCAGGATGTTTCTCTGTTGGGCAATTTTTCAGTTTTAAATATGCTACTATAGCATATAATTTACAAAGGCTATTACAGAGGTGAATTTTATCAGAAGTAAACGAACGGGAAAGAAATTGGAAACTCTAAACTTTTGCACATATTTCATATCCAGGAGTACTGGAAGCACGCCATCAGGGGTCAACTTTAAGAATCTTGATTTTTTCATCAAATTTGCTTTATAAATTGTGGAATAGGATGGTATCAGACTATTTTAAAATTCACGCGGTTTCCTAGCCTCCCCTTTTTCCCAAATCTTACTAAAACACCAAAGTATGTTTCATCACATATGAAATTATTCATCAGAGTCGCCAGGTACTAATTTGACAGGAAGTCTCATTTTATTCTTTCACTAATGAATGCTCCAAAAATGAAACCTTTAACCTTATTTTCAATTTCAATGTGAATGGCCCATGAATAAGGTCCATTATTCCGTCCATGGATTTCTGCAAGACAATTACATGCACTGAGCTATATTTAGCGTTAAAATGAGCATGTTTCTTAATTTTCCTCAAAGTAGTGAAATAAAGAATAAGACATCCATGAAATGATACACAAAGTAGACAACAAAGCAGCAGATGGGCCACTTTTGAAAAATTACAACAAATGAAAATGTCGGGTACAAAGTAATTTTTTGAAAGGTATGAAGAGCTATGAATATTGCATCAATATGCTGACAAATCTTAACTGGAAAAATTATGTTTAGCAGTGCAAACGGCTTAAACTTTTCCAACAATTCTTTAAAATAAAAGTACAGTTGAACTTCGTTAATAAGAGGTCCCTCGGAATTGGCAAATCACCTTGTTACAACAGGAACCTTGTATTATCGAGAAGGAAAGCAATGAAAAACAAAAGATCAGGACTTAGAAATGTTCATGTTATAAGCAGGACTTGTAGTAACAGTGCTCTTAATAACGAGGTTCTACTGTATTACTTGTAAAAGGAAAACTTCAGCTTTACTGAAACTAGGGGAGAAATTAATTCATCAATCAAAAAAACAAATCAAAAAAGTTTGTCTGCATTGCTGCAGATATAAAAATATGTTGATTTTTCCAATGCATTAAAACCAAAGTGTATTTACAGGTATATCACATCCATTATATTGGCTCAGGTAAATAGTTCTTTAGTACATCATGTATCACAATGTTAGTAACAAAAAGCTCATCCTTTTTTCATTTTAGAAGAAAACTGTTCTATATCCCTCTCTGACAAACAATACGGGCTTTTCACAATAGTGTGCCTCCAAGAGTTTGAAACGCATCAGCCAATCAAAGTGCGCGGAATTTGTCGACCCAAAGCGTGTTTGGAAAGGGTTGACAAATTTCGCGCGTTGTGATTGGCCAACGCGTTGCAAACTCTTGGAGGTGCACTATTGTGAATCGCCTGTATTGAGAGGCCTTGGATCAATTTCGGTGTGCGTATCTGCAAGATTAAAACCCGTAAAATGGCACAGAATTTAAGTTGTCAGTCAAGAGAAGATTGTTAAATTCTTAAAATCTACTAAAAGTATCTAAATGGAAAATTGCAATTGACATGAAAAAAAAAATCCAACACACCCGTGTACAAATAAACCAACATGACTGAGGTTTAACCTCACCACACTCCCATTGACAATGATCAATGTGAAATTAAAAAAACAAAGGCCTCGGCTTGTCATTTAAGGAAATGTCTCAATGTCACAGTCTAACTGGTAATAAAATAAACGTTAGATGTGTCACTGAGATAAAGCTGAACATTCCTGAATCATCCAATTGCAATATAACATGAAAGAGTTGGATAGGGTTAGGAAAAATCACTGCCTTGTAAGGCAATTTACAAACAGTCTGTACAGCTTAAAAATCTAGCCTCTACAATTATGTCCAATTTACAAGAATCTTGTCAACGTATGTCAGAAATTGGGCGATTACACTCATGGATATTTATAAGCCAATGCAGTTGTTTCATTGGTCATCTATCTTTCTCATCTAAGAAGCTTCCAGAGTAGCGCACTCTGTGTTAAATGCGTTTACATTAGTCTCTTTGGTAGTACACATATCCTCACTTGTTTGGTGTCCAGGCTACAGGAACCACTGATACTGCAATCAAGTAAATCAGTAAACCGACTCAATTCTTTGGCTTGCAAACAGCGTATGAAAATGCTGACCAAATGGAGACTGCCAAAGCGTAACGTAACTTTAGAGAGTATTCAAAGAGAGTAAGAAATGCATGCAACATAGATTCTGATGCACCTCCCTCTGAATTTTTCAGAGTTCAAATGAATGAATATCTCTGGATCATTGATTCTGCACTGCACCTGTTAATCACTGCATTGGTATTGCAAAACATAAAAAATCATCAAAATGATGAAAACAAAATCACTACCACACTCACGTTTATCTGAGCAATGCAATATTTAATCTAATGCCCAACAACTGATATCAGTGCACTGGTATCCCTCCCTAATCACACAAACTCCAACACCTTGAAATCAAACTCTTACCTTTAAAACAGTACCCAATCACACAGACTCCAACAGTACTGTTGCTGTGACTACCCAATCAGACAAACTCCAACAGGTCTTTGCCTGTGTGATTTGTTTGATTGGGTTCAGCAGGCCCACTGCACAGTACAAAGAGTATGGACGGGCAGTATCTATTCAAACAAACTTACACACCATCATGCTGCATATTCATCCCCAACTGCTGGGATCATTGTGGTGAGGGAATGGCGTTTGTCCTTGTTATGGTAATTATTACATAATATTATAATGGAGGCATGTAGCCAAGTAGTTAGGGTTTGAAGCTTCCAATCATAGGGTTGGAGGTTCGAGTCCAGTTGCTGGCAGTATGTTGTGGCCTTTGGTAAGCCACTTCACCCCCACTTTCCTCTCTCCACCCAGGAGTATACATGAGTACCAGCATTAGCTGGGGAAGCAACCTCTGATGGACTGGCATCCCATCCAGGGGGAATAGAAATATTCTCAGTAGTTTCATGCCAAGGAAACTGGAGATAAACACCAGCCTGATGAGCTAAATTAACTCGGACCAGACTTGCTATATAATATTACATATTACATACTTACTGTTTCAGTAGGAAGCTTTCCATCATTACATTATCTCTAAAAATACTGTACTCAGATAATTACGGATAATCTGCCTTCATTTAAAATTCCTGATAGTAAAAAAAACTAAAAAGTGAGAGGGCCACAGTACCCATTCAGCCAAAATTCAACAGGGTAAGTGCAGACCTACAGTCGAATCCAACACCATAAAGCAAGTTCCCAATACCTAATTCCACAAAGTCAAACACGTTACTGGTGTTGAAGTTTGACTGGTTCGGCACTGTTAGGGATAAAATATGCCACAACACCCAATGGCTGAACGATGAAGAAGTGTTGGTGTCTGGTTATATCTCATTTTTGGGCAGCATCTGGCTGTCACTTTTAACAGAAGCAGCAGAGACAGGTGGGATGGACACATTGCAGTGGTCTACCACTTCAGGGTGCCCGGGATGTACTTGTCGATGAGCGTCTGGTAAAACGGCTGGAGGGCGTCCAGGTCAGGTAAACTGTCACATTTGGAATACAGGTCGAATTGGCTGCAAGGGGTGAACGAAAGCAAAGAGAAAAAAAGCAATATTCTAGAAGCAGAAAAAAAGACTGAAGATTAAACAGCTTTTTTTTTGAGAGAGAGAATGACACAATAACTTTATTGATGGTAGCCTTGTTACCAGTGAAATGATTTTCAATGGGCAGCAGGGTCTCCATCTAGTGACCCGTTGTCCTGTCTTTTGGACAGGTAGTCTGCAATTGTGGATAGGCACTTTAAAAAAAGAACAATAAGCTCCTGGGTAGAATTTTGCAAAATGAACAAAAATGACAGGCCAATTTGGGATAGAAATGTACATATTCTGGAAGAGCTTAAATTGCATTTTGTTAAGTACAGTCACAAAAATACCCCATAAACTGAGCAACGGACCGACCAGCCGGCTATGCTGATCTATGTCAAGTTGTTTGTAGTGTGCACTTCATGCAGGCACAATACATGTGTACTATTCACAGGTATTACGATCACATAGACTGGTTCCCCGGGGGGAGGGGTCAGTCAATATGACCATGATAAGTCAAAATTACCTGGCGTCCATAACCACTTCATGTGATTGTGCACGGCACTGCAGACGCAAGTGTATTAGTCGGACACATGTACTTATCTAACAGCCCACTGTACTGCTGGTCTGCATGTATACACATGCGGCAATGATACATGTACAGTGTTAGCAGATCGCACAGAACGGGTACTTTGAACTGCACAACGGAAAGACAGGCAGTTTTGGAAATCCTTGACGAAACCCTGATTGGCTAAACGAGGAATACAAGGATGTGCGACTGACATTAATTACAATGTAATGAAGATGACGAAAATGTTCGGTTCTTAGAGGTGGGAGGAAATCCTGATGAATAAGCCGAGG